>JAACYV020277297.1:0-15306 GCA_009936425.2 Chrysaora fuscescens
CGTTAGAAATAAATGTAATTAAAAACCTCAGCCCAGATGCCTCACAGTGGCATCGATTGCGTTATAATCAAATGCAATAGTTATAACAATTCTTTTCATCGATGTTTCAGTCATTTAAGTAATGGAAACGACAGGAACTTAAGCGAAGATACCGCACAGTGGCATCGCGTGCGTTAAAATATATAAAAAATGAGGTTTCAGTGATTCAAGGATGAAAACAACACAGATGCCTCAGAATCAAGAATCAGTTGTGATAATCAAGAATCAGTTGTAAGTCAGAATCAAATGTTATAATTATAATAATTATTTTTATCGATGTTTTAGCGATTTAAGGATGGAAAGGACACAGGAACTTAGAAATAAATGTATCATTATGATAATTTTTTTCATTGAGGTTTCAGTCATTTAAAAAAATGGAAACGACAGGAACTTCAGCGAAGATGCCGCGCAGCTGCATCGAGCGCGTTGGAAATCAATATAGTAATTATCACTTGGTTACAATCCACCCCTTGCACAGAAGACCGAAAACGACACATCCACTAGTTGGCAATAACAGTCGACAGATACAAAATGAAATCCATTACAGCCCAGGAAATGGCTGCGTTATTAGCGGCGTACTTGCAAAGAGCCTAGCTAATTGTCACCAGGAAACCGGCCTGTCTCATTGACATCACGATTTGCTCAAGCAATAAATAGCAAAAGGGCTATGAGGCCCATCGATTGTTCAGTCTTCTTCTAAGCCTCAGCCAAGTCTATAAACGCAGTAGTAATGGGTTGCAATGAGCTAGCAGGAGCGACACTTCGCAAGGCACTAAACTTACAAAGCGGCACCAAATCTCAACTCTTTAATATGAATTTGATAAGGATTGCAATTTGAAAATGCAGATCCTGGATTTTATCTTGATGGATCAAGAAAAGCCATCGCAGATTGAGACTCTAGGAACTTTCGAAGAGTTTTATCAATATTTATGAGAGGTCCACCATTTAAAGATTCAGAGGTCCACTTTCTGCAAAATGATTTCGATTATGTGAAGGCGCGTGAAGTGGATCCCTTGGCAGTTAACCAATCAGGATTGCGTCCCCGAGCGTGGCCTCTGAACTGAGCAACAGCAACAAATAAGCAACAGCAACTGAACTGAGCAACAGCAAAGTGCCCATGGCGGAACTTGCTGCTGCTGATGGAAGTTTATCTTAGGCCTTTGTAAACCTAGTTAATATGTCTATTGTGGAAAGCCAACCGTGCGACATGGGATGCTCAGACTGTGCTGATCATCCCAGTAAAGGAATCGTATCGATGAATATATTTCAAGCTACTCAGCTGGGGTGAGTAAATTAAAACAAACAAGAAATAGACTCTTCCGTCATTTAACGTGCTTGTGATGAAAACAGTCAATGTATCACCTTCAGATATGGATATTTACCAACGGAGTATCTTCTGATTAGGAGAATTCTCTCTCGATTGTATTTGGAGACATCAACCTTTAATGTAAACAGAAATTTGTCTGCCGATGAATAATGATCGCGAAATACTTACAGAATGGCTTAGAAGCAAATCAAGGGCTGTGAGACGCACTAAAGCGGGCGTTTTGAGGGCCTTCTGTAGCTCGTTGAATGTGAGAAGGGGAGGGGTGAATACAAAACTAACATTACATAATTAAACTGATATCACCGTGGAAGTGAACTGCAATAAATGGGTCAAATTCATAACATTTAATTCCCAGTTGTATCTATGCAGTAGAAATACTAGTATTCTCATTTGCTGGCTTGGGTGATGTGATCTGTGTTGACTAACTGTTCTGTATGCCAGGGTGCATTTGCATGTCAGACACTTAGGCCTCTAGCAAAAGTATGATAGAAACCAAAGATCCCCAGCCCTTAATACTTATAAAGCTCACAGGCATGCTTATACAGCAGGGCCAATTATTTATGTTAACCTAGTATATTTTGTATTGATATTAAACCAAATGTTTTCTCACACTTTTTTTGGGAAGTCTGATATGGTGACGCTCCAAAGGTTTATATTCAGGAAAGGGTCTCTCAAAACGGAGTTTTCTAAATTCTTAAATTCAATTTTAGCATTATAACATTTTTCTGTTTTTTTTTCCAGTGATCTAATTAGTTGCAAGCAAATAATTGAAGAGCAAGGTCCACAGATTTTGTATGGATATGACCAAAAAGGACATACCCCATTACACTGGGCTTGTCTGGCTGGATATAATGATATTGTGAAATTATTTATTGAGTGTAATGCTCCAGTACAAAAAGGTAGCAACAATGAATTAGCACCAAAGCCTCTTCATTGGGCCTGTGTCAATGGTCATATTGTTACGGTAGATATTCTTCTTCAAAATGGTGCTTCTATTGATGTCACAGATAATCGAAATTGCACCCCTCTGATAATAGCAGCTCAGTATGGTAAAACAATGTTGGCTGGTTACTTGATTGGGAAGGGTGCAAGGAAAGACCTTACTGATATCGATGGTGATAATGCTTTACACTGGGGTGGATTTAAAGGTCAATATCAGAATTACGCTTTTGTCTTATGTTGCATAATGATATCTGCTTGAAACATAGCAATATTTTTGTAGAGTTTATTGCCAACTTCAAAGAGTGGACATATATCTTTTAATGGCTTTTTAAAAAGGTATAGATGGCTCAAAATTTAAGCATGTGTTGCACTTAACATTATATTCATTGTTGTAAGAACTAACAGAACAATACCACTTAAAACCTAATATGACATTGTATTAATAATTCACCAAAAGTATGTTTTGTTGCAATCTTAGCAATTTGGCATTTCAATGCTAAGGACGAAGTGACTAACAATGTTGTTTTGGAGCTTGCCTGACAAGAAAATCTATAGTCGAGCATTAACCACAATTTACAACATGTTTACTAGTTGATTGAGGTCAAATTTCAGATGGTTTTGTACAGATTATCAATGAGATATTAACCTTTTTTAGCCAATTTCTACTCTATCTCAGGCTGTTTTTGTCGCATGCATACATGTTATGAAATTTTTTTTGGATCTTTTAATTAACATATTTTTTCTGTTGATAACAGGATATTCTGAACTTGTCCAGCTGTTACTCTATAGTGGATTTAATCCTAGGCAAAGGGATGACCTAAATCAGGTAGTCACACTGTTTTATTGATGAGAATATAAAAACCTATTATGTATTCAGAGGATACGTTACTAAAAAGTGTTGGTTTAGCTCTTATAATATGTTGAGGGTCAATTATCTCCAGCATTTGATCGGGATTCATCACCTATCTCCCCCTCTCAGTAAATAAGCTGCTGAGAAATATAAGTTATGTTTTATCAAAATTAAAAAATGTATCTTTAGAGAAATTTTTTATTGAATGATGGACCTCAAAATGAAACCAAATTCAATAGAAAAAGAGGATGTTGTGATTTTTATGATAATTTATTAATAAAAAAATTAACACCATAAACAAGTATAACTTTGGATAAGCGTAAATTTCCTGAATATTTACTGTAAGAAAAAAGAAGAAAGTACTCTTTTCCAATCTTTGATCTTATGACACTGCAGTGCTCTTCTTCATTCTCCAAACAAAATTAGTACCACAAGGAGAAATCGCTAAATTGTATATCCTAGTTACAACCTTAATATCTTGATTTCTATGCTCTGCTTGGTTGGACCTTTCTTCAGTAATATTTTGGATAGATTCATTGATAAAAGGCATCACTCATTTGCAAACTGACATCAAACTAAACTTCCTATTCTAAAAATCAAACTGCCATTTATCAAAATTCTAGAAACATAAGGTAGAGTGTGTTACTTTTGCTGTAAAATATTGAGCATTACTTATATTTTTATTCTACTTTTTCAACTGTTCATTCATTCTTGTGAAACAAAAAAATGTTTTGTATTAGAAACCAAGCACATGTGTGACTTATGAGAATGTTAGGAGAAAGTTGTTCACTTACACATCAGTTTGCTTTTGTGTTTCGAAGCGTTTCTTTGTTTTTTTAGACTGCACTACACCTTGCATGTTTGAGCGGAAATCTTCCAACTGTGAAATTGCTAGTTGAGCAGGTATGTCCCCAATAAATGTTGTTATATTGATGAATTTTTACCTCAAAAATAAATCGTTCTACATTGTAGTCTTCAGGCCTTGTTGTTTGAGGCGCGCGCTCGCCTCATCATGCACCTAAGTTTCTTCACTCACCTGGTTTAGAATTTCTTGTAACTTCACACACCTCAGCTGTTCATGAAAATGAAAATAAAGTATAATATTGTTTTGTTTCCTGTGTCTCACAGAATTAAATATCACATGCCTCGTTTAATATGGTGCGTGATCCGTCACGCGCCCATGAAAAACTAAACAACAAGGCCTGGTCTTAATATGAAGTTGTTTGTTTTCATTGTTATTAGTTAACTTAATTGTCAGTCCTTTTCGAGAATAAAACAACACACATGCGGCAAACCACACAGGCAAATTCATTTGCGCGTGCGATTAGCAAGCATAGTTATTCAAGACGGTATTTAAGAAGTGGACAAGGTCAAGTCTCCAAGTCTCCCTCTAGATCCCACTACCGTAAAATGAGTATCATCGTTAAGTTTATGTGTACTACAAGACTCAGGACTACTCAGCAGTTTCTTTGTTGGTAAACTCAGACTTGTCAGTGACTGATTCGTCCAAACTATGGTCCGAACTATTAACGTCAACAGGACTATCCGCTGTCTGCTCTGTTCATGTTGTTTATGAACATCAATATAGATAATAACAACCTTATCACATCTTCCCATAACAAAAACATGTTTTAAGCTCAACTTGGTCCTTTTTGCCTACGTTTATTCCCATACCTTTGTTTTGTATGTTTGTTCAAGCGCACTCTTCGCATATGTAGATATCAGATGGTTTGAGGAGCGGAATGGAGCATTCAGTAGACAACTTTGTTATTAAGGCCTTTGCTCTATAAGGACCAGGTGTTGCAATTATTTCACATTGAGGGAATTGCCACTTTGGACTGCGAGTGCAATGAAAAGCACTTGCGAGTCAATTTGCGTGTGTGCCTACCCGTCAAACGAAAAGGACTGAATTGTCTTCTAGCTTTTCTTGTTAGCTGCAATAATTTTCAGTAATAAGGTAGTAGGCCAAATTTAAGTCCTAAGCTTGAGCATGCGGGGAGACTATGGGTAAGAAATTGAAAATTAATGGTTCCTATTTGGTAGGGAAGAACCCATGGCGTACATCTACAGGATCACTGTAAGTGACCCTCGGAATTGTTTCATATTTCCGAAAAAAACATACATAATCTAAAAATGTGAAATGAAACCGTTGGTAAAAATTGTTAAAATGAAATTGTTGGTCCTCCCAGCTTTCCCTATTTGAATCATTGTTCTAGGTTTGAAAGCTGCCAAGTCTGAATCCAAGCTGAGATTATAATCTTGATTGAACTATCACTTATCATGTTATTTGGCTCCCTGAAATGTTTAGTCTTAGTCTGGTAAACATCCTCGTGCTAGTTTCTTAACAAAGCGACTAGTCTTTTGGCCAATTGTTTCCACATTTCTCTAAGGGAATGGTAGTTTTGGGGGTTTCAATCACAATGTTCAGACAAACCAAATCTGTGACTCAACTGATGTAATTATGACTCTAGAAAGATGAAATAGCAAAAGTAAAAGCTTTTCTTGTATGAAAAAGGACTGATATACCCTTAAGTAGAGCATCTGTAGTTGAAGGAGTAAGATGCCATTAATTTCAAGGATGTAGGGCAATGTCCAAGAACAATGATAAAGAAACAAAGCAACCTGCAAAGCAAACTGCACAGGAAATTATTTTGTACTTATTCACCTGCAATTATTCAAGATGTTAAATAAGTAGTGACAAAAAATAAGGAATTAATGTCCTACTCTATTGAAAAATTTAATCACATTACCATAAAATAAATATCATTGTTGTGTTATGTGTACTACAGTACTACTCAGCAGTTTCTTTGTCAGTAAACTCAAGACTCTTCAGTGTCTGAGCTATCAATTTCAACAGGACTCATCTGTTGACTGCTCTATTCATGTTCTTCATGAATATCGGCATCCATTATAACAACCTTTCTTGGTAGGGAGGCTATCTTTGTCTTTCGGTGCTTTTTAAGATCAGTTTCCACTGCCTTTTAATGATGTCTTCTCTTTTGAAGGCAGACCAATTTTTTTCATTACAGCTTATCATCATGATTGATTCCATGTGGGATCTGCCTATTGTCAAGGTTTATTGAAGCAAATGCTTGGACATAGTATTGCTATACCTAAGCAAAATAACACTTTGTGCATGCAATGAAAAGAACTGGCGACTCAATTTACATGTGGGCCTATGCGTGCATGTGTCAAATTAAAATGCCTGCAAATCCTAATCCACAGATAACTATTTAACTTCAAAAATCTTCATTCTTCTGTAGGATATAGAGACTAATTTGCCAGATAATAATGGAAAAACACCATTTGATCTGGCTGTTGGAAGAGGGTATAAAGAAATAAGCCAACTTTTGCAAAGAAAAAACAGAATGGAATCTTTCTTTGGAATATGGTAAAGATTGGCTACCTATCATATATGATACATTACTATGATTAAATGAATAAATTTGTGGAATCCCAAATCCAGAATATCTTAGCAGTTGCAAATAAAGGCACTAAGAATAAAATGAAAATATTAATATTTAGTCCAACCAAGGTCACTTAGTATTTGTAGCTATGGGTCATGTTGGTGTAGCATTTCAGCAGATTTTTGGATGTCTTATTTGCAATTTCCTAAGATGTCTTCTTCTTTTTCAGGAGAAAAATGCTAGGCCCCCTTGTTGGCGAAAAGAAATATGTTTTTCTCTTCCTGTTCTGTTTGGTTTGTTTCAGTTATCCAATGTATCTCTATCATGTATGTGTCAAGAATGTTATATTTTTTCTATTTACCATTTTTGATGTTTGTTTAATTCAAGCTATGAAGGTTGCTGAGCTTTCCATTCCTTGCCATTTATTATTCTAACACTATCCTCATTTGGACATGCTCTTTGTAGGCTGTTTTAATATAGCCAGCTTTGGTACCTTGACCTTCATTTCATGTTGTTTTAGTGTTGTTCCCAGATCTAATAGTGAAGCATTAGAATCGAAAAAAAAGGCTTCTTCATTGTTCTTATATTTGTTAGCACGGCATTATAAAAGTGAATAGTAAGCAGAAGCTTGCATCAACAACATTAAATTTGTTGTTTTCATCTGCTATTAATTTTTATTGTGCTAACATTAGTATTTTTTTTATCAAAAACTCTTTGATTTCCTGTAGATTTGTTTCATTCTATTTCAGTTTAATTTCCTTTGGGAAATTGATCCTAATTGGAATATTATCTTTCTGTTGTTAAATATTGTCATGTGGTACACATTCATTAAATGCTCAAAAGCAGACCCTGGTTTTCTTGTATGCAATTCAGATGAATACGATCTAGCATTAAAAAAGGTTTGTACATCTAATTATCATTCTTTTTTGTTATGGGTTTCTCTGCTTTCATAAAAAATTTTCCATGCTAGCAAAGTATGAGCAAAAGAACGGAATTCCATTAATTTATCAATTTGAACATCGGTAAAGGGTTGTGTCAGGTATGGGGGGTCTAACTCTTGTATTATTTTGAAGTCAGAGTTCCAATTCAACATTATTGTACAATCCTTGTTTAAATATTTCAAAATTGGATTACAGCAGGTGGTGTTACTTCTAAGTTTTGATGATGAAATTAGCCTGGCTGTCAAACTGGAGTTTCTTTTTCTCAAAGTTCACGGATATTTGAGAGATTCTTCTTTCACTAGCATTGATTTGATACTAGGGAGTTCCTATTTCATTGTGTTCTTTGTTTCTTGTTTGTGCAGGTGGCTATTCATAAAGAATGGGAAGTAAACACATCCGACAATCCATTGTCTAGATTATGCCACACGTGTCAATTGCTTCGACCAATCCGATCAAAGCATTGCAGAATTTGTAACCGATGCGTGCGAGAAATGGATCACCATTGCAATTTCATCCACAATTGCATAGGTCCAAACAACAGGTCAATTTTTGTTTTTTGTGCATTTATTGTAGAAATTCATGCTTTTAACAAGCAAATCTATTTTCATTTATTGGTTAGTCCATTTGTTTTGATATACGTAGGTTATTGGGTATTACGTGGCTTCACAATTGTTTGATATCCTTAACATAAAAATAGATATTGTTCCTGCCTATTATCTGATTTTTATTGGTGAAGTAAATGACAAATATTCATTCAAAACTGTGTAATCAAGAGTTGTAATATACAATTGTAAAACATGCTGGTTCTCAGCTTTTTTTGCAAAATGTTTTTAATTTCACTTTTTTACAGGGCGGTTTTCTTGACTTTCTTCACAATAGCAATGTTATCATCGTACATTGCTATCTACTTGGCCCGCCAGATTATCAACAACTTTGGTTATACCTTTCTGCGGACTCTATTTATGTTATTGTATGGATGTTTTGCACCTATTTTTACCTATGTTCTGTTGGTCATGGTGAGTTTATCTTCTCTTTTTCGACCCATTTTTAAAAAAATGTCCTTTTTATCTATCAGCATAATTAATTTAAATGACCGAAATGCTCTGCATATATTTCTAGATTTTGACCTGCCATCACTTGAGCTTCAAACTTGTTATTTCTGCACCTAGACTACTTAAATTTTCACAATTCAGGCTTCCCCGTGTTTAATTGTATTTTAACGCCAACAGAATATCAAGTCACAAATGAAAAACAAGACTGAATCAGCAAATGAGATATTTCAGGACCTTGACAAAGATACTTTTACTCACGTCTGAAAGCCACAAAAGTTTCACACGAGTTGTTAAGTATTGAGCTTTGCTAATAGTTGTTCTAATTCTTTTCTTTTCAGATAGCGCAAATATCTCTGAATTTGACAACAAATGAAAGATGGAACATCCTTCGTTATTCTTATCTTAGAGACAAGCAAACTGGACTTTATCACAACCCGTTTGATAGAGGTGTCATCAAAAACTGGCTTGAATTCCTGCATGTTATCAATTCTCAAACAACGCTCAATGAAGATCACATTGTTTAATTTATTATTGATACATTGTTTATTTCATGATTTAAATTTGCAAGAACACCAATTTTATCAAGTGTGGCATGTTTAAGGCAATGAAATCTATGGACTTTTTAGACTAAATTCAAAAACTGGTTGCACATTTATCTGTTGTCGGACAACTATGCTGGTTTTACTAGGGAAGGTTACATTTATAGAAATTTTACACAACATCACGCCTTGTTTTTCCAGTGTTATAAAACATAACCATACAGCTTACATTTATTTAGCTCGATATAATATTTATAATAATTTTTTAGATGTTTTTAAATGGAATTTGTAAAGATGTTCAAAATGAAGCCCATACTAGAAAAATATGAAATTGGAGCGATGAAATTTCTCATGTTGATTTTTTTCAAAATGAAATTTGCCACGTTGGTTGCTGATTTTTGAAGCTTTCAAATGAAATTTCTTTTATCCTCCTGCTCCCGTTCTTTACAAGTTCTTCTTAAGTTCCCGTATTTTACTTAGCTACGTTATTGACAAGAAATCACAAATTACCAACAACTTCTATTTTCATTTGTAAAAAACTCTTGACGATATAAAATACATTGCTTATACAAATTATAAATCAGTTGATCTTATTTTTACAACCCTCTTTAATCAAAATTTGAATTAACAACTCTTATTCTAAAAGTTAGAAAACTACTAATGGTGGGCATCAGACTGGAAAGGTCAGTTCTAACGATGGGAGGTATCAGATGCGAACGTCCGAAAGTGGGCGCTACGCTTATTTTTAAAGTGATTGGCATCGAAGGCGTGCCCACTGAAGAGATGATGCATGCGTTGTGAGAGCGCTTACTCTTGGGTACCAAAAAAGTGTCAGCAGAAGACAGAATTAAACACTATTTCTTGTAACAATACAAAGACGATAAAAAGATGATACTGTATGAAGGATAAAGTCAACCGTCGTCTAGTTATAAAATGTTTTATTTAATTAAAATTTCTTATGTTACTGACCCTGCTAGATCATTTATCGTTGTTCTTATCGGGTTCCAATTTTTGTAAAAGACGCTTACTATTGAGTGAACACTTCTTTCCGTGATTTCTTTCCGTGATGCCGTTTAGAAACCGCTTGATTTTGGATCACGCTTAATTTGGGCAGCGATTACTTTCGGAACTCTACGGTGGTGGTATTAGCGATTTGAACACGCCCTTATTGGCTGAAATGTCATATCGGATTACCCTTATTCTTGGGCGAAAATATATAATTTTGTTCACTCCATACGATAACAGCATAGCTACTTCTAAAGTCTAACTCCCAAATATTGCCCACCCATCAATTCACATTATATATCAACTGCTTTTAAAAATGTGAAGGCCTATTTCGAAAAAAAAGTACGAATGTTACGGCCGAGAAATACTGTTAGACAAAGTTCACTTTCTGCACAGCAACAACGAAGGTACAAAATTTGGTACAGTATATAGCTAAATAAATCTAGATTGAAAAGCTACTGAAATACTTACAACTCCATTACGAATTCGATGTTTTATAGAAGGAATCGTAAAGATTATTGAAAGCTAGGAACGAGGCATAATTATTCAAGGGTAAGAAACTCAGTGCTCCTTCGCAGCAACCGAACGTAGACAACTTCGTATATAATTCCAACAGTAGATGAGTAGGCTCGGGTAATGAGTGATCGTTCGAATTCAGCCGTTGTCTTTAAAAAATTTATCACGCTTAGCTGTAATTAAATCTAATCAATTTTGCACACTGCTGAAATTGAACTTTCATAATATTTGCTAATTTGAGTTTCCTAACAGTTGAGATAGGAAAAGATTTTTTCGGCATGCTCGTCCTTGAACACTAAATTTCGCTTATTGAGTTAGAACTTACTCTCTTTGGAAGGTTTTTCGGATGAGTAACCATTGCTTCCAATACGTTCTTGAGATCGATACATCTGCGCTCGTTTTAGTGGAACTGGCGGCGCAGCACATTCTAATCCAGTTTTGGCTACTCTGTCTATAGCAGGAATATTTTTGAGTAAGTTCTCAGCAGACATTGTTCTTGGTCTAGGCAACTCGTGTGCCTCTTCTGCTCTTAAAAATAATGTTCGCGGGCGAGGTTTCGGAATGGGTCGCCTTTTTTCATGTTCATCATTACCGCCGACGTTGTTGTTATATGGTCCCTCATTGGTAGATCTGTTTTGAGCAACATTCGTTGAACGATGGGTAACTGTGTCGTAAATATCAGGCGCATCTATGGGCATAGATCTTGGTCGCTCTTTTGTTTGTTTCTTTTCTTTTCTGCCATTTTCCTGTGGGCCAACATTACCAGGCAACGTCATCTCAAGCTCTTCTTCGTTTACCATAATTTGAACGGCAGCATCCGAACATGAAATATCTTGTTCCATTTTCTCATCGTAAACTGACATAATGACGGATCTTGTTGACAGCGTCGATTTTCGCTTCATTGGTAATTTTGGAGGCAACTGATCATCTTCTGAGATCTTATCCAACGCAGGAGCAGACTAAAAAAGAATTTATTTCAACTTTTTAAGATAATGTGATTTTTGGAGCAGTTTGCCAAACGTGCATTGATTTAAATCCAATTCGTAATATCTCAACCAAATAAATAAATATTTTTAAGAAATAATTTTTTTATCGTCAAATGGCGCCTTGGAATTAAGCTGTTTGCATACCAATTCTAAATATGGACCTTAGCCCCAATTGGCTTTTAACTGTAAAAAACCAACGGAGCCTATAGAAAGAATCAAGTCTTCAAGAAAAGCTCAACCTACCCCCGCAATGACTGGATTCTTCATAGCACTGAGATTATTTTTAGATGATTTATACTCTTGCCTGGATCTTGTAGAACAAGATGCTGAGCTCCTTTGGAGAATTGACGGTACTGATATGCGTCTAGGTGGCACGGGGGGTCCTCCTCCTACCTCAGTAAGAGAACTGGATGACTTGGAGCCCGTGGATCTTCGTTCAAGGGTTTTGGTACTGCAAAAGAAAGGTGATTAGGAATTTGAGAGGAAAGTTATACAAATTAACGGAATAGTGTTGGTTATTGTATACGCTAGAATTGAAGATTTGTGCTGCCAACTTAGCTGTAAAAATCAAGGCATTAACTGCACTGAACACGCTGCTAGCTTTCCTAACCATAGTCCTAGCCCAATACTAACCCTCCAAAACAATCTGGAATAGTTTTTCAAGGAAGATGGTCAGGGGGGGGGGTATCGTATAGAGCACTTCAAAAAAAGAATAAAAAGTCAACTCAGCTGCACTGGTTAGACGTGAACTCAAATCAATACATCAAATGCATTGCCCACATTGCAAGAATGGTTAATGATTTGCTGCAAAAAAAAGCGCTGTTCGGCAAACGTACACCCGCGAAAACATGGTCTAACATTGAAAAGTCGTAGAATTAGATCTCAAATCTCAGAGCTCAGAAGTTTCAAATCTTGAAAGCTACGATGAACCAAATAGACTTGTTGAGTTGTTGGATCGGAAGTTTTTCAACCTCCTCCCAATTCGTCGAAATCGATTCGTGGGAAAAACTGATGATGATGATTTCACGCTGACGATTTTCGCTTGTGCAATAAATGAAGCTTGATAGGCCTAATTGCCAATTGACGGCTTTCGGATACGGAAACAAAACTATCTTCAGACGATCCCCGCTGATACGATTCTAAGATGACATATTACATTGCGAGGAAAGCAAATTAAGGTATTGCACTCGAATCATAGAATAAAGAATTGTAGTAGAAAGTTAAAACGAACTTAATAGTTAGAAAATACCTGAGTTTGCTGGAGTTATTGGTTTCTGTCTGCAACAAAGGAGTACTCACAGAAGAAAAAGATTCGCTCAGTTTCTTGCCAATGCCGGCAAGCGAAAATCCCCGCGGCATCATAGGCATGCTACTGTGAGACTAGAAACGGAAAAAAATAATTACATATTCAGAAAATTTATTCATATCTTAAACTACACTTAAACCTACATAGAATCCCGAAAAATTTCACTCTTTTTCAAAGCTAAGATATGTGGTGCCACAATTGGAGAAAAACATTATTTAGATGTTTTAAATCACACAAAACATTCATATTAATTTTTTTTAGTTACTAATCCTTGTTTATTGATAGCAACAATGCTTCTCGGTTACTGAATCATTAATCTCGTTTATTACCGAAGTCAAGGGAGAGCAAACTTGACAACTTGCTAATGGTAAAAACCTCCGAAGCGACAATTCACAAAAATGACAACTTATAGGCACAAAATATATAAATTAAGAATAAATTTGCTTTTAGTTCTGTTTTTCGTGACCATTAACAGACTAGAAACGAATAGTATAACCTCATGGGCTGAGGATTATAGTGGCAGAAAAATTTAATCTGTGGTACAAGAAGAAAATCTGCATTTTTTCTATCCCAACATTAGCTAAAAAAACACGGTTTCCATTACTTTATCACACGGAGCCCGAAAGAATCCGAACTACCGGGGAAGCAAGTGGCGAGAATTGAATGATGGACAAAAAGACTAAACTAAACAAGATTTTCCATATCTGAAATTGCATTTTTGCAATTGCGGTTTAATTTTAATTGTAAAGACTTGATTCATACGACTTCAGCCTAGTCTAAAGCACTTAAAATACAACGAGATACCATCAGATGCTACGTCCAAACGTTGATATTCAGCTATTCAGTTATAGCTTGGGCAGAGAGCCTTATACCCTCACCTATAAACGTATGGCATCAGTACTAAAAATGAGGCTTTTCTTTGAGGTTGAATTTTCTTTATATAAAAAGTATCCTATATTCAGGACCAAAAACAACATGGAAATACTCTTGAAGCTAAACGAGATATCTAGTATATTTCGGAGAAGAAAAGTGATAATTTTCAGAGCAGCACTCACATCTTTCTTAGGTGCCTCTTGATCTGTGGAACCAATTGAAACATTTGAAATACGATGCATTAATTTTGGTGATCTTGACCTTGGAGATGGATTCCTACGACAAAAATAAATTTTAAGCCCGAAACCACCTAATAAATTATTATATAGCTATGCACCGTTCTGCCATAAATTGAGCTATCTTGAGAGCGTACGAACTTTTTCAATAGATTTAAAGCCGATTGTTTAGGCTGACGTTAAATGCTAGAATCATAAAGGCCAGTAAAATTATATAGCAGAAACGTAAAACTAATCGAGATAAAGACAAGGATTTAAGGAGCACTGATGGTGCACAAGTTTCATCTAGTCAATAATGTATCTAAAATATAACTTTTACTGTCGATTGATGTTTGCCAATGACATGACAACAAATTAATTATTCGAGTATTAGATTAATGCGAGAAAGTGACTTAACAGCAAGTCTATGCATTAATTACCTATCTAAGGTAGCAGTGCCTGGAGAAAAACTGTCAAATATCAGCAAATCCTGGAAAGAGAAAAGTCATTATTTAAAAAAACACTAAACCATGATTGAAAAATAAACGACAAAAAACAAGAAAAAGACTAGAAAAGAACGATCCACGGGAGGGAAGCATCCGAAATGCGAAAGCGGAAATAAAATAAAGAAAACAAGACATTCACCTCGATGGGTATACCAGTCTCAATACTTTCTTTCATACGTCCAAACATAACTACCATTTTGTCATGGAACGGTTTTAGAGAAGACGTTGATAGACGCTCATGCAAAGCAAGGCCAGAAGATAATTCATCAACCTTTGAAAATTAAATGTGTTATCTCGCTAACAGATTTCGCTATTTATATAATACATAAATAATAACAGCTACACGCAAAATTCATCAAATTGATTGTTTTTACAATATTGTGTTGCTTGCTGACTCTAGGTAAATCAACACTTAGATTTCATGACAAAATTTTAGGGATTATCTAGACGGATTACGCTAACAGCAATCTTGGTGATTTCACCTGAACCAAGTCCATTTTTGGCAAGAGGACGTGTTCAACCCTTCTTCTATTATGAATTAGAATTGCATTGTATCACGATATGGGAGATACATCCATGCAAATTCGTATCTATATTCTCAGGATCATAAGAAACATGGTAAATCTTTTCAATTGACTAAATGTCGTAATTATTTTTAGCTTTTCAAGCAACAAAAGAAGAAAAGTAAATTATGTACCTGATCCCTAAGGTGATTCCTTAACGATTCTACTTCCTCTTTCTTTTCGGGATTGAGAAATAGATATTCCTCATTTAAGAAAGCCTAAAAAGAGCAGCATGTCAC
>JAACYV020277408.1:0-15303 GCA_009936425.2 Chrysaora fuscescens
TGCTTCTAAATCTTTCCCACTTGCTTTAGGTGAATCCCTTTCTGATGTTGCTTGATCATCATTCTCATCATCATTGTGAAGATAATAATTTTCATCTTGAACTGGAGACTCACTGGATTCTGGTGGGTTGTCATGAGGTGCTACGGAGCTCACTCCAAAGACAAGGGGCTCTGTTGCAGCAGAACCACCCCAAATACCAACCAACTGATCATAAAACTCATATACAAATTTACCACTACCGCTCCTGGTTCCGGCTGTAACCGCTTTCGACAAATTCTTGCGAATTTGCTTCACTTTTTCTACATTTCGATTGTGACCCTTCTTGACACTGCTTGCTTCTGCCTTTGCTTTTTTCGAAAAATCGTCCCTCTCCTCCTTTGTTAATTCGCCGAGTGGTATTGGTGATATTGATATCTCTTTAGGCCCGAAATACTCTTCTTCGACATAAATACTTGCCATGTCTTCTCTTACTGCTCGGTACAGAGCAGGCAGGTCACTATCAAAATCAAGTCCTTGAAATTCCGATTTAACTTTGTACTCCTTCAAGCAGTTTATAAGATTGCCCACCATTTTCGAGGTCCATTTAGATTGCTTGCTTGCTGACGATTCAATATTGGTGTTGGTCGCCATGATGTGAAGCAATGTGGTGTATTGAGAAGCGCGCCAAAAAGGTTTTGATTTGTCTAGTTTACGCATGCGTCAACCCGGCTGACCGAGTTGCACAGCCTCCCATGTAAACGCAATCGAAACAAACAAAGGCATTTATTGTTTTCTCGTATCTCGCTCAGGCGTGATCCGTCTTCCTTCTCCGCGGATCACGGTCAACTGGGTTGACCCGTCTCTCATGTAAATGCAAGCAGAAATAACAAAAGACTGTATTGTTTAGCTGGATCTTGCCCAAGCGAGTCAACCCGCCTAACTGAGTCAACCCGCTTCCATGTAAACAGGCCCTAACCTAGCTGAAATTCACTTTGAAAATAAAACTTTTAAATTTGTTTTGTTTTTTCATTAAGGAGAAAGCCTTTGTTTTGCTAATACAATAATTTGAATTTGATTTGATTTTTGAAATAAAAAAAGCTTATGTTTTTCTAATGAGAATGCTGTAAAATGCCACATTTTTATGAACTTTGTAACTTTGGTAAATTTCACTTTCAAAAAAGAATTCCAATTTTTTTGTCATTGAAGTCAGGTGGAATCCCTTGATTCACTGATGAGAAAAAAATGAAATTTCAGGACTTTCAAAACCAGCAGCATGATTAGAATTGACTTTTCTTTGAAATTTTTATTTTTCTTTTTGATGTCAGAGGAAATCCTTTGTTTTTCTGATGAGAATGAATTGAATAACCTATGAAACCGGTAACTTGAATAAACTTCCCTTTTGAAAAATAATTCGAAATAGTTTTTGTTTTTTATTTAAAAAAGGCTTTTGTTTTTCAAATGTAAAATTTGACACTTTTTGAAATCGGCAGCTTGATTACATTTCACCTTGAAAAAAAATTTTAGAATTTCATTTTTGTTATTGAAGTCAATAGAAATCCTTTGTTACTGATGATACAACAACAAGTTTCACAAGTACAACAAGTTCCTGATGAGAAAAACATAAACTTTGACCACTTATGAAACCATTAGCAAGATTTGTGCACTTAAACAGCAACAACATTGTTTTCGGCAGGAAAATCAGCGGCATCAAAATTATCATAGTGGACCCTGAAGCTTTAATCGTCTGTGTCACAAATTTTTGCAAAGAAAGGAAAGGAGGCGAGGACAACCGAAAGAACGATAATTTTTGACTGTTTGGTGAGTGTTGCACTACATTTTATTTATAGTCTGGAAGAATATGGTGTACCTAGCAATGATTTTATAGAGGTATAATTTAGATATGTATGTAGGGATATTTTATTTGCCTGATTATAGATCCCAGGGTCCTGTACTGTCACTTTGAAATCTTTTAAAAGACCTCAAAACGATTCTTTACCATTCATTTAGCATGTGGGTCTTGCATTCTATAATCCATTTCATTGATTTATTCAGTGAATTTACTGGATTATGAGAAATTGCCAAAAATTGGGTCTTGGTGATTTTCATGATATTTAGCTCAACAGGTGATTTGTACATTTGTGTTTTTGATTAAGTTATTATGAAACAATATAATCAGATTTGAAGATGATCCATGAAGATGATGTTGCATAAAATCAGTTTTCTAACAATCTTTATTTCTCATGCTCTACACATTGTTCTTAGTTTGTGTCCATGGTTATAGGGAAACCAAAAACAATGGTCAAGTGGACAAGAAGACAAATTTTGGTAATAATAGTTGGGAGCTTTCTGAATAATGGGTTTGAGACCCCTGTCCATCAACAAATCATGTTCCCCCTGGGAATAGGCTTTGACTGGTTTTAGAAATTTACATATCATGCACCTTTTTACTTTTGTCAGTTGCTGAAATTTTTTGAAATCTCATTGTATGCCATAATATTCTCTTTCTAATGTATTAATATATCCTATAAGAACAAAATTTGCAAAAAAGTACCCAGAATCATTATCAATTGAAATACTGTCAACAATGAAGATTCAAGAAGAGAAGAAAAGAAAGCCACTACCTTATCAAAGGAGCATTTCGTGGAATTGAATAAAAGTAAGATCAAAAGCTAGTGAGCCAAATTTCAATTAAATTTTCTTGCAACAACAAAAGGAAAATAACAATGCTTCAAGCATTCTCATAATGCAAGTGCACTTAAAACCCTGAAATAGAAGACAACAAGAGGAAAGGCAGTGTTCTTGGCAAAAAAAGACACGTCTTTGTTTTGCCTCCAACAAAAAAAATTATGCTTGAGCAAAAAATGAATAGAAACAAGACAGCAAACTAATTTTCTAGGATCCCTTTTCATAATCATCTTTTTTTTTAATTGCAGAGTTAGAAAAATATGAAAAAGCTAAATAATTTAATGTGAAGTACATTAAGGGAATATGATCTTGGAGGAAATTAATTTCATGGCCATGGAAAATCAAGTGTGGTGAAAAGAATGTTCAGCTGCGTTATGATGCTGATATTCATGGAAGGATATCTAATTTTGAAAGGCGTTAGTCTCTTGTTTTTCTATAATTTTTAGTGTAATATTACTGTAGAAACAACAACGATGAGAAATTTTAATATTTTTCTTATCACTTTTATGACAAAGTTAGACATTCGTATTATTATATTTATTTCTGTGACACCTGGTTAGAGTCTAGGAGTATCAGTGAATTTGGAAATGCAGTTTTTTTTCCCGGGACCATTCCAATAAGTGCAAAGTGGTAAAGTCCGATAAAGTCCATGGCTAATCCTCTTAACTTGTTGAACCGGATAAAATTGCAAAACTGATGCAGCAAGTGGTCAAGAGAAAGGACCAGCGAAGAAGCCAAAGATGTCCCTGAACAACTCATTGATTTTGACATTGATGAATCAGATTTTTTGCATACAACAATATTATAAATTAAAGCTTTCAGATGGATAATTTTCAAAGAGATTTATCTTGACGTATTAAGCTGCTTTGTTATTTGAAACATTCCATGGTATTGACAAATTTTTTCTGCAAAATAAGAAATTTACAGTCTTATTGTCTTACATGTCCATCTCTGGTTGGTGTGAATAGGCCTAGTACTCTTTAAGCAATTACACTTGCAGAAATCTAGCCAACCAAGTAACAGTAAAATTTTTCTAAAGAAACTAACGTGAAATAATTCAGATTGGATATTAATATTGCAGTAAGTAATGAATATAACTAATAACCTTAAATTGAACTCGCCAATAATAGCCACCATTCTACCACAAAGTGCTTTTATCATAAAAGTATGAAACCAACAGAACAAATCCAGAATGCTTGACAGTAACTTTAACTTTGTACAGCTTAAGAGTTGCCTAACCATAAGTGGGATGTGAAGAAAGACTCCTCGATCGTGAGTTTTATAATGTGTTATAACGACGATGATAAGACCTAAAATTTAACAACAAACATAACATGGTTTAATACCGACGATAATACGTTGTACAATGTAGATATACAGTAAAACTAAACAAACTAGTGAAATAAGAAGGTTATTAGTTAACAGATACAGGCTATAAAATTACAGTGATAACATAAAGTGTTTTGTGTCTGTTCATGGACGAAGATTAAAAAACAAGATGGCCGATCATTTGATAACTATGGTCAGCGGTAGTTCCAGGCTGACTAGTGGTCAGTGGTAGTCCCTTCATGGTAGTCCCTTCATCTGGTTTTGGTTCCTCCGAAGGGGGACAGTCCGGGGCCGTTGCTGCTGGGGCAGTTGTCGGTGGCTGTCGAAGTGTTATGGAGGGGGTGGCTGGGGTGCACGTGTGGAGGAAGCGACGGTTGCGTAGCGTAAAGCGGGGCGCAAACCATCCACCTTCACTCAATACTGATCATGCCCGGGTGCCTCGACGACAACTCCCGATCTGTCCCTCTAGGTGGGATTAGGCCCTCGCTGGTTCTTCAGGTTCTCAGTCGTGCGGGTGAATCGGGCCCAGAAAGCATCTTCTTTGGCAGCCCATGAGTTCCGCCATAATGGGCGGATGTTTGGGTTCGTTAACTTCTCCAATCTGGTCGCGAAGGCCAGCGAATCCTGTAATAGGCGACCGAAAATTACCTGGGCCGGGAACAGGTTGCAGTCAGGACCTGGGGTGTTCCTCAGGTGGAGCATGGCACATCAAAAGGGGTCTTGGTCAAGGCTACCAGTCAGGCTAGTGTTAGACATCAAAAGTCGCTTGGCGGTCTTGACTGCTACCTCGGCCCTTCCGTTAGACTGTGGGAAGCTGACTGAGGAGATACGATGCTTCACGTTCCAGAGTTGGAGGAACGATTCCGTAGACCGTGCTGAGAATTCTGGTTCACCCTCACTTGAGAGCTCTTCTGGCACTCCAAAGGTGCTGAAGAAGGTGCATAGGTGACGGACCAGGCCTGCGGATCCCCCGATAGAGGTGCCGGCTGTGGAGCTCAGGACCCGTGCCCAGTGGCGCCCTCCGTTGTCAAAGAAGTCAGCAAAGTCTGCTTCGAAGGGCGTGGATGGTGGCTGAGTTGGTAGAGGTGGCGTGGCGGCCTGTGAGGGAGCGTTGCGGTTACAATCAGTGCATCTCTCTCTTGTTTCCAGAATGTCATGCGACATCCCGGGCCAGAAGACGATGACGTGGGCACGCTGTTCCATAGTTGAGATACTCGGGTGGGCTGCGTGCAGGTGCTGGAGGACACGGCGGCGGAGGGTTGGGGGACAACGGCACGGTCTTGATAATGAAGCACACCATCGTGGGCATACAAAGCATCACAGATATGCCAAAAGCTGCCGAGGCCACGGGATAGGAAGTCTATGGATCGCCACCAGTGCTCTACCAGCTCAGTCTCGTAGTGGATGGTGTCATCCACACAGCGCTCCTTGCGTTCCACAAATGAGAGAATTGCGTCAAAGCGGCGGTTGCAGCCTTCCCTGGAGGACAGGAACCCCTGTGGCGCTGTCATGTAGGGCCAGCGAACCAACGGCATGATAAAGGTAGTGAGGTGACGATTTGAAGCACGCAGAGGGACAATATGGTAGCCATTCCAGGCGTCAGTCACCGTCTTCCAGGTGTTCTTAGGTATGCGGCGTGCCAGGTGGAATGGTGACTCCATAGCAAACGTTACCCTCTGGCAAAAATTGTTGAGGGGTGAGAGGTCAATGGTTTGCCGTGATGACCATCCTGTGACACCCGGTTACGGGTTCCCCGTAAGGCACTCGCTCAATGACACCAAGGGCCTCATTGCGAAGGAGGTTGTCACATACATGTTGCTGCCAGTGGAGAGGTATGTTTGCTGGTTTGTAGCAAGCCTTGGGTGTGGCAGCTGGGTCAACGTGGATCTCTACTGCCGGCCCCTCCATACAAGGGAGCGCTCGGTGAGGGCATGTGTTGAATGTGGATGCAGCATAGCGGTCAAGCAGCCATATCTTCATACAGGCATTATTCTCGGTCAAGCGATGAAAGCCGTCGAGCGACCACAAATCAGATTGTGCGCCTGTGTCAGCTATGGCGTGAACTTCGGCATGGATGCCTGGGGCAGGACCGCAGTTGTTGTTGCCAGCACGGCCCAGTTGGGCCAACGAGACGTTCAGAGGGACGGTTGGGTGGGCTCGTAGGCGGGCCTGTTGCCACCCATTCTTGGTGAAGATGTGGTGGGCCAGTTGTGGTGCAAATGGTTTGCTGACAGTACATTGAGTGGAGGACGTACGCTGTCCGCGGCATCTGCCAGAGCTGTTGGACGACCTGGGGTGCTTGGCAAGGATGGCTACAACCTGGGAGATCGAGTCTGACTCAATTGCCTGGACTGCAGATGATGTGGTCCGAGACGGGCGGTGTTGTGGTGGGGGTTGTGGGCGCCTTCTGCAGCGTTGTTCTCTGTAGCATGTGATACACACCTGATAAGGAGTGGTGTTCCAGCCCCGAGCTCCTCCGTGAAGATCCTGAAGGTGGTGTGGCAGTCTAGGCACTTGGCTTCCTTAGCCTGGTCAGATCGGGACAGGGTGGCTGGTGGGGTTGCCACGGTATTGGTCTGGTGCCGAAATGATGACACTGCTGACAGGGAGGAGGATGGTAGAGCGTTCCAGGCCATCTCCCTGTTCTCAACCAAGGCGATAAGGTCGTTGACAGGTTTCTGGAGGATGTTGGCCACGCCCAGGACCTCTCAGCGTATGTCATTGTCATAGAGGCCGTTGATGATGACGTTACGGATGGCATGGTCGGTGTAGTCTGCAGACAGCCCGCACGAGCATTTGGTGGAGAAGGGGCACGTTTCAGCCTTTCCACGCGCCGTGAAAGATCTGACTGTTTCGTCACGTTCTTGGTGTAGCTGCAGAAGCTCAGTGCGGAGGATGCAGGTAGCAACTGAGATAACTGCCAGGGCGCGCATGGCAGCCATGAGTTGGTGCAGGGTTTCTGTTGTGGCATTGGGGTTGGCCTTGAGAAGGTTGTCTCCAAGTTCGGGTCCAGCACACTGGAACAGCTGGGTAGGTGCTGACAAGTCACCGATGCCAGAGCAAGCCCTAAAGACATCCCATCGTCGTTGGAAAATATTCCATTCTTCAACGGAGAGGCCAATGTTGACCCTAGGGCGTTCGAGTTTGGGGCCTCGTACTGATGTGGGCTGGCGTGGCGCCGATACTTGATGTGCTAGGCCATGATTGCCAAGTAGAGCGATTGCCAGAGCTTCGAGACGTCCTGTGACTGGAATTCGCAGTCCGGGACGGAGCAAGCAATGATGACCATTACCACTGTCTTATCATGAAGAAAGACTCCTCGATCGTGAGTTTTATAATGTGTTATAACAAGGATGATATGACCTAAAATTTAACAACAAACATAACATGGTTTAATACTGACGATAATACCTCCTACAATGTAAATATTCAGTAAAACTAAACAAACTAGTAAAGATAAGAAGGTAATTAGTTAACAGATACAGGCTATAAACTTACAGTGATAACATAAAGTGTTTTGTGTCTGTTCATGGACGAAGATCAAATGACAAGATGGCCGACCGTTTGATAACTATGGTCAGCAGTAGTTCCAAACAAACTAATGGTCAGCGGTAGTCCCTTCAGGATGGAACTTAAAGCAATCTATATGGAACCCTACCCTATCCTACGCTGTGAAATTAAACAATTATGTATATTTATTTGTAAAACTAATTTAAAAATATATAGATTATTTAAATATTATACTGTATATTTGAAAGTAAAGGCCTATACAGGTGGCATTTCCTCCACCTAAAACTGTTCTCCACCGCCCGGTACTCGGTGTTACCTCAAGATATGTATAGGACTTTACTCATTATGAAAAAGAATTGTTTTCGTCAACTTATTTCTTTCAGATGGCTTATTACCTTTTATTACTCTTTCAGTGTATACACGACTGAACTGGTGGAAGACAAGTGTGAGATATTGTTTAACTATCTCCTTGATGATGGTGGTTATGGTGGTGGTGGTCATTATGGTGGTCATATCTCATGTCCCTATCAAGAATATGTGTCTGCATTGAATAACTTTGAATGGAAGAAAATTTTGCATTTCTAGTTTCTTCAATTATCGATGTGGTTATTGCTAGCTTGTCTTGCTTGGTAAAAGACGACTATTTACACAATGACTTTCTGGCTAATCTATCTACAGTAGCAACTACCCTACAGACTGAGTCAGATGGCACTATTAAATTCCCACACCGTTTACAACTCAGCAGGGATGTGTTTATTGAATTGGCGTCATCAGAAGCTGTGTCTGAATTATCACACAATGCACCATTCAATGGACTCTAAAAATTTCCTGACAGTAAATCCAGAAATATAATGCAAGACATCTTTACGCCACACATTAGATGACAAAAGAAGATCACAAACAGCTGGGTCTAACTTCACACTACTGACACTAATATTTTCTTGCTCTGTGGCTGGTAGACAATTGGCAGTTTTTGGTGATTCTATCTTGTTTTTCAGCAGAAGAGATCGCAATGCATACTTAAATTGAAGTGATGTTGGGTTGTTATTCCACCCAAAGCGACTACGGCTTATAGAGAAGAACATTTCAAGGGCATCCAGGGGTGCCGAAAGCAATTCGGGGCGGCGGGGGCAGCAACTAAGAAAAGGCACTCTAACCTGATTTTTAGAAATAACAAAAGCGTACAAACTTAACAGGAATAAAATGTCTTTACGTCAAATGTTGAAGTTTAGATAAATAGCTATTCTAAAATCGCCCCAAAAAGTTATGACGTCTCCCCGTTGTCGCAATAAAATCTTTCTCAACTTGCTCAGTATTGATATCATCAATGCGTTCTTTATGAATGACAGCAAACATTCTGTTGCTTAGGCTGTTCGCTATCATCTTTAACCTAAGGCATGGCTTTATACGGGGCATGGCACTGAACGTTCGCTCTGCAGTTGCAGATTCAAGAGCCACAGAGCTATACAATTGTAGTAGCTTGTGTAACACGGGCATGCATTCTTTGCTGCTCTCTTTTGCCTTCATTACATCACATATAGTGTCTACCTTTGTAACTCTCCTGAGAGGTACAGATGCTTCCTTATTAAAGATCTTAATGTGAATAGGTAACTCTTGCAGCTCGTCTGCCAGCAAATCTAAGTCAATCATACGAGAAAATTGGCCCAGCTTTTTCTTGGTATCTCCAAAGTCTTCCTTGTTTGCCGCTTTTATCAAGCACTCATCTATAGCCTTTAGGTGTCTGAGGTCGTCCTGGTCAAAACTACTCTTTATAGCCTGGTGTATTGAATCAATTGTTTCAAAAAAATGGATTTTTAGTCTCTTTTTCTCGGACATCTCAGCCGTTTCGATTGGAGACTGTGAATGGATGACGAAATCTTCGAGACTGCTTGGAGTGTCTCTCTTCCTTTTGGCACCACTTGCTTCACAGCTCCTTTTGATTCCCGACAGATTTTTTATCACAGCAAAAATACGGTGAAACTCCTCGTCTGAACGGAGCTCTTGGAGACGAATGTAAAGCTTTTCTATGCTAGTGAAGGCTTGCTCTGCAGTCAGAGTTGAGCTCTGCAAAATTTGAGAGTTATTCTCAAGCAACTGCGCTAGCTCTTGCATAGCTAAAATGTTAAACATCTCTGAAAATGATCGTACTTTTGCAAGTAAACCTTTCGGCTTTGCTCTAATCAGGTGAAACAGAATTGTCTTTTTGACAATCACCTCTGCTGCAGGTCCTCTTGTTGTCCACCTTGTCCTTGAAAGATTTTTCAGCCTTACTTGGACATGGTCGCTGTCGATTTCTTCTTGGATTTTTCAAACAGCAACACTCGTTTGGGACGGACTGGCATCCTTAAAAACAAGCTCATTACAGTGAGCACAGCAGTGGACAAATATTGCATGTTGGCAGATTTCTTGCTTTACTAGCCTAGCAAGACTTTTCATTGAAGATGCTCCATCAAATGCCATGCCGGCCATTTTTTCTTTACCCATTCCACACCTTAGAAGTATATCGTTTATGTAAGACAAAAGTGCTTCAGATGTTAACCCTTTATCACAGGGTAATACATCTACGAAATCTTCTCGTATATCGTAAGTGCCACTGGAGTATCGGACAGAAAACGACAGTTGCTCAATTTTGGAAATATTACTTGACTCCTCACAAATCATAGAATAAAACTCAGCTGCATTGATCTCCTTGACAAGCTGTCTCCTTGCTGATGACTCACATCTGGTATTTCTTTTCTTGAACACTTTTCTGCCAATCTGTGATTCTCACTCCTTTCGTGTTCACTCATTCGTTCTACTCCTTTCTTCCATTTACAAAACCCAGATGCCAAGGGGTGATAAACAAAGGTTGAATTATCTCGAGGTTGCCTGAGCTCAGTACAGATGCGACAGAAAGCAGCATGTTCCTCCCGATGATACCAAAGCCATGAGTGATTCTGAAACCAATCTGGTGGAAATACCTGGCGTTATTAACACTCCTTTGCTTTTCTTCAAATGATAATTTGCTGCTTTCCTTAATCCAGGGGTCGAGAATAGCAGAGCTATCTTGACATGATTCTGTGTTCATACTTGGTACAGCACCTCCTTCGGCAACAGCTTCGTCTCTAATTGTGTCCTCTTCTTCATTATAATTTAAAACATCTGCTGGTTGCTGGTTTCTAGCAGTAAAAAAGGCACTCAGCCTCGTCTGACCACTTGCTTGGGCTGCTTTTTGAAGTTTCTTGGAAGTTTCCTTCTGTAGACGTTCAGCACGTGGCATGATGATAGCTAATGCAAAAATTCATTGAAATAAGATGAGATAATTCACTATACTTTGAAATGTAGAAAGTTTCAACCATAACGTAAAATTATAATTGAAGCATACCATCAATGTGTACGAAGAATATATATCTTAGTAGCTTGTAACTTTCAGAATGATATCATTATTTAAATATGCTTAATAAATTAACAGGACAAATTTTCTTGACCTAGAATGAGCTTTTCAAACTAGTTTCTTAGTTTGTGAAACAAACAGGGTGCTAGAGATTCTTACAAACTACAAACATTCTCATAAATAATGAATGTACATGCCTGTTCATCAGTTTTTACAAAAACGAAATGTATTTCATTGTATCAATGTAATTATGCAAAAGCAGAAGGAAGAAAAATAAACCATGGGATTTCTTACCTGTAAAACTCGATTTGTTTTATTGAAGGTTAAATTTTGATGGCAGCAAAACTAACGTTTGTGGTGTAAATTTATCTTTTAAACGATCGAACGAATGAATTTCAACTGAAAGATAGGACGATGTGCTACGCAACTACTTATGATAGTTCGCAATAATTTAAACATATACTTCTTAGTCTCCTGATTCAAGCAAGCAACATTCAAAACAAATTGGTCTTCTACTAAAAATTTATAGATTTATTTGGTCGCGGGGTTGGCTTCTTTCCGGTGCTCAGTCACAACGGATGCTTTCGATAGAAAAACATGCAACACGAAATCTGCGGAAATTCAATAATTCTGTTACGAATAACGCTTGAAAGAACGAAAAGGTGTGAAAGAAACGACGTCTCGACTAGCACGAAGCCAAGGCTACGTCTTAACAACTTTACTCATAATGAAGCGAAAACCATCTCTAAGATTATGAGGAGGGCACAGTCCTGCCCCCGCTGCCCCCGTGCTTCCAGCGCCCCTGAGGGCATCTTGTGAGAATCGATATGTTAAAACATATTCCAATGGTGATTCATCTTTTCAAGGATACTTTTGCTTATCTCCAGAATGGGATGTGCCAAAATACAAAAAGCTATAACAAAAGTTTTTCGAGGACCTTTAATCACAGGCAATCCATTTGTATCCTTTAGAGATTTCAATGTCTGAAGAGAATCTTGAAGGACTTTTTCAATATCACAGAAATAATCGATATTTATTGGCTGTTTGGTACGCTTACCAAATTTACTTTTTGAATTCAATATGTCAAACAAGTTATTCATTAAGTGATAAAAATCACTTGTTGGTTTGCTGTCTTCAAAACCTTTCAATTTTATATTTCTCAGGAATGTTAGTGCAGCAGAAACAGAATGACTAAATAATTGTGTGGCAACATGTACTTTCATTTTATGATTCTGCCACTTAATATGCTTAGACTTCAGCTTGTTACTAAGATGTAAAATATCTTTCTGATGGGTTTGATAGAGTGCAAGGATATGCTGCCAGGAGATTTTTTAATCAAATCATAGTTAATAGAGGGAGGACTGGTTATGAAAGCCGGCGAACATCATAGAGGGATCTCTTTGTTGACCCCTTCGGGCCGTCACGTGAAAACGACCGTGCACATCTGGCCAAACAAATATCATCGTTAGGCACGGTTGAGGTCGAAATCAAAAGTGGAAGAGTTCTTGCTTGTTTATAGGTAATATTAGCGATCGTGTAATAATAATACCAGGGGATAACTGTGCCATTTTTGGCTGTGGGACCTGTAGAAGAACGAAGGGAATTGGCATCTGGAAACTTCCTGCACCAAAGGATGATAAACATAGAAAGCGGAGGGCAGAGTGGCTGAATGAAATCACAAAGACAAGGAATATTGATAAAGAATTTAGAGAAAGAATTGCTAAAGACAAAGTGTACACTTGTGAAAAACATTTTGTGCTTGAAGACATCGAAATATGTAAGTACATTATTATTGCTGGTTGGGCTTCTTATTTGATTGATTGGCCTAGGCCTACAAATTTTCTTAAGCCAGCAGGCCAGTAGGCCTAAGCCTATCTATCTACTTCAGCTCAGAAAGTTGCTCAGCTTATATTTAAAGTTTGTGAAGCCTGTAAAAATGTTTACACAGCAAGAGGATTTCTCTGCTACTGGTTATAAAAGATGGTGCATGTTATTTATACAGTGATCGGCCCCATTTTCTCTAGAGTTGTATTAGTATTTAAGTATGAATTTCTGTTGCATATGTTTTAGTTATTTTTCCCTTTTCAGTTCACTCTCAGAAAATGACAAAAAAGAAGCCGCATACTGGTGCACTTCCAAAGCTCAACATGCCACAGAAAAGCCATGCAAGTGCCAAGCCATTCCCAAGACCAAGTCGTTCCATTGTAAGAGAGATAGAGAAGAAGGGAACCTTCCTTTATCAAAGCTTTACAGATTTCTGCAAGCGACTTGACAGACTGAAAAGCCTTGAAGACTGGAATGTCAGAAACCTTTCTGACAGAGTTATTTTCAAGAAAGTGGCAGATCCTTTCCTTCTTCCAGAAATAGAGGTTGTAGTGGATGAAAGCTTTGGCTTCACTGTCAAGTCGTATGGTTGTTATCTGCCTGAAGATCATAGAGTCTATGCCAAGCACCGACGCACAATTAGAGGTGTAGCAATTTGGAAACTACTGAAACAGCTTGAAGGATATTTTCTTTGTTGTGGTGTTGGGAAGATTGTTGAATTGAGAAGCCAAGTGTTTCACCACATCATTCTAATTGATGGAAACTCATTAATTGATGACAAGGAACAGCAGTTTCCACATAAAAGCTACTGGAGATCAAAGGGTTGCTGGTTAATGTGTGAAAAAAGAGGAGGCTGTTTGCACTTCATGCAATGATTACTCAGTGTCTGCAAAGAATTCAAGTAAAGCCAGAGCAAGACGTTTATCCAAGCCTGCACATGTAAAGGCTCCTGTTTCGAAAACTAATCCTGGAAGGCTCAAACTTACCTTGGAGCATCAGAGGCTGAGATGTGCAGAACTTGAGAGAGAACTTAAAGAAATGCAAAAAGAATTAATCAAGTCAAATATTGAAGTTGATCATGAATTGAGCAATGACTTTACCAGTATTCTCAGGAACTCTGACTCAAAAATAACTCCATTCATGAATTTATTTTGGCAGCAACAGAAAAAGTTGTTTTCCTGTACCAGTACTGGTGTTTGGTATCATCCAATGATAATACGATTTTGTCTCTCACTTGCTGCAAAGTCTCCCTTATGTTATGAGGAACTCAGAAACAGCAAGGTGTTGAAACTACCAAGTCAACAATGCCTGAAAGTCTAACAGAACGAGTGCTGGAAGAGCTAACATCATTGACCAAATCATATTTTGACGTGCAAAGATATGTTGTTCTGCTATTTGACGAAATGAAGGTGATGTCCAATCTTGTACTTGACAAAGTGACTGGGGAGTCGATTGGCTTTACAGATCATGGTGACCCTAACTTGAATTTTGGAGTTCTAGAGAAGTCAAATGAAATTGCCACACATGCTTTAGCATTCCTTCTACGTGGAGTTTGCATAGAACTAAAATTTTGCCTAGCATACTTTGCTACAACAGGTGCTACTGCTGCATAGTTGATGCCATTGTTCTGGGAGGAAGTTTGCCACCTCGAAACAAGATGCAATTTGTGGGTCATTGCAACAACTTCAGATGGTGCTGCCCAAAACAGAAGGTTCTACAGGCTACATGCACAGCTTGATGGGGATGCGAATAAAGATGTTTGCTACCGTACATTATATCTGTATGCACCATATCGCTTCATCTACTTCTTTGCTGATGCACCCCATCTGATCAAGACAACCAGAAACTGCTTGTTACATTCAGGCTCTGGCACTTGCACACGGTACATGTGGAATGATGGTCAGTATATTCTGTGGCAGCACATCTCACAAATGATTTTCCAGGATGTTCATAATGACCTGAAAGTACTTGCTGACCAAAGCTGACATCTGAGCATATCAACCTCAATTCATATTCTGTCACTGTGGAGTGAACCTTGCTGCTCAAATCCTTAGTGCATCAATGGCTGCAGTTCTTGTTAAATATGGTTCACCAGAAGCAGCAGCTACTGCAAAGTTATGCAAGATGGTAGATGGGTTCTTTGACTGCCTCAATTTCCGCAGTACAAAGGAACATGTGGTCAAACGAAAGCCTTTTGTTGCTTCATACAAAAGCGTTGATGATGGAAGGTATACTGCTATTCTTTTTATCTAAGATGTTACCTACTGTGACAGCCAAGGTCTCATACAGTATAACACTTGTTATAATATAATACCTTGTTGGGCTTGATGATGTGGTGTTTTATCCCAAATAAGCTACAAGCCAGGTACTTTCCATTGCTCCAGTGTTGTTTGGATAATATAGTAGATCTTGTATGTTATAACTGCTGGTCAGCTTTACTGATTATGTTATAGATTTATACGGCATGTTAATTTGACTGACACTGGACTTAGTTATCAAAACCATGACGGGAAGCCTACAGCCCTTAGTCTCAAAGCAAGCTACTCACAGTATCAGCTTCTCAAGGCCCTTTTTGCAGTACAGGCCTTGCAGACATTAACATC
>JAACYV020277630.1:0-15274 GCA_009936425.2 Chrysaora fuscescens
GCATCCAAGTTTAAAGCAAGTAACAATTGGTTTCACAGATTTAGGAAGCGATACAAAATTTCTCTGAGAAACAGAACCAATAAGAAACAGAAATCAGCTGGTGACTGCAGATCCACCATTCAATCATTCCATAGGACACTCAGAAGAACACTGAAAACACAGCGGCAACGTCTTCATGGCAAAATCACAACAGATGCAAAGTGGGGAAGATGGTTACCTTCAAATAGGTATAATGTTGACCAAGTTCCTTGACCATTTGTGGTAGATCAAGGTAAAACCTATGCAGAAACAGGTGACAAACAAATTTGGTTTTCTCAGCCCCAGAGTGGACTAGAAAAAAGACAGGCAACATAACAGCTGTGTATCAGAGGGGAAGGAGAGCAAACCATTAAGCCTGCAAATATTTTTCGAGGAAAAGGTAATGTCTCATTGCAAGAACTTTCAAAACATGATAAGCGTGTTGATGTATATTTCCAGAAAAATGCATGGATGGACCATGAAATCAATCTTGAATGGACTAAAAATACATTTATCCCTGGAGTAGCACAAAAGTCAAAGGAAAATGTCATATTTGCTGACAATGTATCTTTTCAGTTAAGAAAGGCATTTCATGAAGCATGCAGGGAAAAAGGCAATGCAACTGTTTACATGTTACCCGAGAATCAAACTGATAAACTGCAGCCCATTGATGCTGGAATTGGGCGATTAATGAAGCTAAAAATCGGAAATGCTTTGGATAAGTGGCTCGAAGTTAAAGAGAATATTGAGAAATGGCAAGGAAAAATGAGTGCAAAAGAAAGACGTATTTTAATGACAAAATGGGTTGGTGATGCATGGGATGAAATGCAGAGGCACCAAGACTTATTTAGGAAAGCATTTGAGCGCACTGGCTGCCTTATGACAGTGGATGGATTTGGAGATGATCTTATACATCCTCAAGGATATGAAAACTATGAATTCTAATGTTTTCTGCAGACTTAGATTTTGAATGATAAAATGTTCTCAGAATGAAATCTTTTTATTGAAATGTATAAAGTGCTGAACATGCACAACTGAAAATTCTACTGATGATTTTATTTAGTCTTTGAGAATCTGGAAGTCTTAAGCATCAAAAATCAACTTTATTATCTTGCAATAAGAACCTATTTTTTTTATCAAGCTGAAACAGGTTCTTATTTACAAGGTGCATAATCAAGGAAAAACAGCCTGTAGGTTCTTATTTTTATAGGTTCTTATATGCGGGGATTTACTGTATTAGGGCTCAGTTGGCAATTCTGCAACATCTCGAAGTAAAAAAGTAATTCAAAATGGATCGTTGATGTTTTTAAGCTCCATAAAGTTAAAAGCTTATGTCAACTTACCCGCAGCTCCACAATCAACACAAACATCATTTTCGGGCAATTTTTGTACTTCAGAAACAATGCCTTCAGTGAGCTAATGATTAAAAAATTGAAGAAAATCTAAGAGCATGTTTTCGGGTTTAATATCGTTTTTATATAGTTTGAAGTATGTTTCGTCGTTGCTCTTTTTTGAAATTGCAAACCAAATGTTACCGTTGCCGCAAAGAAATAGTAAAAAGAATATGATAAATGAAAACGGAAATGAGGTTAAAACTGTAAAGAGAGGTATGCATAAAAAAGCAAAAAGGCCAACACAACAGTAGGCCCCATTTTAAATATATTTACCTCTTTTAGATTTCTTGCAATTGAGCTTGAATCTTTTGACTGAAAAATGTAAAACCCTAATATTGTAAGTAATTTGAAGTAAATTACACTTTTTATGTGTTATTTCAATTCAATTTTAAAGAAGTTGGTGTGAAGTTCAAATATTCTTATATCCGTAATGGTAATAATTATTTGAAGTAATGTCAATTAGTAAAAATATAAATATCTATAGTAATAACAAAAATAATCGCGCGGTTAGTCAATTAGCGCGTCCATCAGCGTAGACAAGGCTGAGGTCGAAAAGTGTATAACTGCAACAAACTCACATAAATCAACAAGTTAACCTATGCAACTGCTGCGGTCATCACAGAATCAATAGGCATCAGGCATCAGGCAGAGCTAGAGAAGATTTACAATACAAAAGAAGTGACCTGTTCGTGGTTTCATAAATGGACGAGTGAGCCGATGTTAATCAGAGACAACAGAGACGAATGAAGCAGAAATACAATATCAAGGAAGCTCGAGCCATAATTTGGGTAACAAACGTTATGTAACAAAACTTGGCAAAAGAGCAGAGGGTGTAGATCGAAGGGCGATGTTTTTCCAAAATTTTACACTTAAAGACAACAAGGAGCTATACCCGGGGCTAGGTAAGAAGCAGACAAAGGTTGAAGAGCAACCCTTAATTGAAGAGGTAGAGGCATTTTGGAGCAACATCTGGGAAAATGAGAAACGTAATGATGAAACGGCAGAGCAGATACGACAGCAAGTTGGGATAATCAAAAACTAGCCTACCCAAGATTGGATGGATATAAAAGATGATGACTTTGTCTCTAAAAAGTACTATAAACTGAAGGTCAACGGCCACTAACAGGGTGCCAAACTTCTGGTTCAAAAATCTGGAAAAGTTAAATGGTAGCTTAACCACAGCCCAATATAATAATATTGTAAGAGCCCCAGAAAAGACCCCAGAATGGCTGACGAGGCCCAAAAAATAATGAAACCAATAACCCAATGAATTACAGGCCAATAGCATGCTTACCAACAACTTACAAAGTTCAAACGTCATAACTGAAAAGGGTAAACCTTTCTTGAAAGGAACAACCTATTACCGCAAGAACAAAAATGATACAAGAGAGGAAGCTATGGATGCAAAAATCAATTATTGATAAAAATGGTACTTCAAACTTGTAAGAACAAGACGAAAAACGTCAGCACACTTAGGGTTGACTATAGTAAGGCATTTGACAGTGTCCTAAACTCCTGGATCATAAAGGAAATCAAATTTATAATTTATTAACCCTAATATTAATTAGATTCATGACAGAAAGTATGAGCAGCAGAGAGACGAAATTGTCTCAAAGTCACAACCAGGGTACGATTGAAACAAGATCAAAAAACATAGAAAGTAGTATCTTTCAAGGATATTCGTTATCACCACATCTGTTCTGTCTGTCATAAACACCAACGAGCACTATGCTCAACAGCACTGAATATGGCTATGAAGCAGAAGGAGGGAAAATAAGCTATTTGCTCTATATGGACGATCTGAATTCTACAGGAGAGTGAGACTGTTAATAAGGTAACAACAAGTGAACTTAATGGGTTCACAAAGATAGAAGCAATCAACACACTTTTCGTACACGTATTTGCTTATAGTGTTAACATTATAAGCTTGCAGATGAGAGAAATGAGGAAGATGGATACAAAAACAAGAAAGATGTTAACTGTGGAGAGAATGGACCACCCAAAAGCTCATGTGCAAAGAGAACCTACAAAGAGAAGTCAGAGGACGGGAGCTTACTCAGCTTAAACTCGCGTTCAAAACTACCAATTCGGGACTTAACGAGATTACTAGCATGAAAATAGCAAAAAGCTTTATTCTGTGGCAAAAAACACCAGAAAATCCAAGTGAGAACTCAAGGTACCAGACCTATATTTGCTTAGAGAGTAAAGCAGGAGACAAAGAAGAAGGCACATGAGAAGCCGAGACAGAAAAGAAAGAAAAGCCGATGCATGGTAAGTATCCAATTAGGGTGCTACAAGTGGCTTAAGAGCCCGGGACTTATAATAGCTGCAAAGAAACCAAGAAACTGAGGGACATGCTGCAAAAGATCAAAGCTTAGCAACAAGATCATACCACAATAAGATCATTAAAGACGGCACTGACTCCAAGTGTAGGATGTGGAAAGTATTTAAAGAAACAATGGACCATATCATAGCTGGCTTGCCCGAACTTGCAAAAGCAGAATATATACAGCGACACGATAGGCAGTAGGGTACTACATTGGAGAATATGCAAGCATTACCATCTTCCAGCTGAAGAAAAAAATAATTATTATCAAGAACCTGAGAAGGTGAATGAAAATGATAGTGCCACTATATTATCGGATCTGCCAGTGAACACAAACAAAGAGAATAAAAGCTGAAAGAACAAAGATGAGATCCAAGTACAGACATCCAATAGAAGTAGCAAACAGGTGGAAAATAAAGTGAGGCCTTAAGACGTAGTTAAAAAAAATCCTTGGCGAAATGCGAGTTGAAGAATTGCAGAAGATTGCTCTGCTTGGAAGCGCCCATATCCTGAGAAAAACGTTGTTCATCAAATGATTACTACAGTTGCATTAATTTCATGGACCCACCTTGGTACATTGGCAAGAACTGTACAGCTTTACAAGCAAAGAACAAATATAATAATAATAATAATAGTTTACTTGTACAGCAAATAATTTGGTTTTGCATTCACAGATGAGCATTTGGTCGAAACAAAGATGAAAGTCCTTGAAAATTATGCATATAAAATGTTATTGGACTTTTCAATACAAACTGAAAAGAGAATAGAGCATAACAAGCAACGTATCATGTGGTCCTAGATATGAAACCGAGAGTGTTCCTCGTAATTGATGTTGCATGGCCGTTTGACAACATAATCAAGAAAAATAGCAAGAGGGGTACTGCAATGACTAAAATATGAAACTTTGAAATGTTGGAACAAAGAAGTTGACAAAGTCACGCAAATCATCATAGGGGCCTGTAAGAAAAAATTAAGAAAAACGCTTGACAAGCTAGACCTGCACCTGTCGTGTCTTATTGGGACAGCACGAATTATCCAGAAAGTGCTCGGTAAAAAGTAAACAGCAAAGGGTACAGAAGAACACAGAAGAACAGTAGAGAAGAGAGACAGAAATGCTTCCTTCAGGTGGTAGCATTTGCAGCAGTGGTAGTACCCGTAGGTCTGACAAAGTATGTCCTGGTTTGCAGAATGCAACCTCCGATTTGTCAGATCGTTTGTGAATATGTTTCGTCGATGTTCAGTGACTCTGTCCCGTAGTCTGCGTCCGGTTTGAGCAATTTATTGGCAGTCGGATTTCTTGTTACCAATATAATTGGCAGGGAATGCAGCAATATGTTTTCCGTTTTGTATATGCTGGCATGCAAGCAGTCTCGTTGTGATGGAAATTGGTATATACCTACTGGCGTAGTGGAAGGGCAATTTTTGATTTTAGAAAGAACCAGTACTCCTTGCGGTATTTTGGTCGGTGGTGACAAAGCGTAGGTGGTTGGGGAAAGCTTTCTTGCAGTTTTTGAAGTTTGAAGGATGTGGAAGTTGGATATGTGTATGAGGCAAAATGTGGTACAGTGGGTGGTCTGTTGCCACAAATACATTATGATTCTTTTTGTGTTTTGATTTTGTTATAAGGCTGTCTTGCCTGGTTACCAATGAGAATCAGTATTTCTTCACATACGTGTTTGCTTTTATATCCTCTGGTACATAAAGTACATAAGTAGTTTGTCTGATCATTTGGTGAATAAAATAAAATAAAATAAGTAAAAAAGAAATGAAATGAAATAAAATAGAATAAGATAAAAAAAATGAAATAAGAAAAAAAAAAAAAATTAAGAAAAATGAGATATTTATGTTAAATGGCAATGATGTTTCAGCCTTCTTGTTTTTATTTACAAGCATCCGCGAACAAATCTACACTCAATCGTGAAAAGCCACACTTACGAGCGAGTCATCTCCATCCCCGAAAGCCTTCTTTAGAGCTTCTTCTCTTGCATTGCTAATTACTGAAACCCAGCTAAAACAAGACGTGCAAAGTAGGTAAATAATTTTAGACATGTTTTCTGTTATGGGAAAAAGTAAAATTAATTAAACTACAGCTGGGTCGGTAGAGTAGCTTAAGCACCCACAAGGTAGATCGTGAGTGAAGCAAGCGTTTTTTAACTTCTATATCTCATAAAAAAAGTTCAGCAAAGAATTAACTATTACACAAGCAAGAGCTTGATTAGATAATTGATGGCGAAGAAGAAATTTAAAGGTTGTTCGACTCACGCCTCGTAGTCATTTTCATCGTCAGCTTGAAAGAGGTAAGTTCGATTGTCTAAAAAAATTACAAAAGGTTGGTTGCTGGATAGCATGGCAAAAGGGACAAGTAGTCAAATTGATTAAGGGTTAGGACCTCAGTGCTGGTCAAGCAAGGAGGACAGAGATTTCAGCTATATCGCGAAATCGAACCAAGGACTGAAAATCATCAAGTTATCAGAAACCGCTTTCTTCAAGCGTTTGACGAGATCTCTCTCGGAGACAGGTTTCGAGGCATGTGAACTGGACATAAGTATAAAGAATACATTCACATTGACGACTGCTTCAGGGGGGTGCATTCAGAATTTACTTATTTATATAAGTGTTCAAACAAGAAATTATCCAGACATGTAGTTGTTTACAAAACTCTCGTCCTTTTGAATCCATTTTACCTTTTACGATATTATTTCAAGAGTATAAATCTACTAACGTGTCACAAGAGCAAATGCATTCTTTTTTGCATCCTTCTCTGCGGCTGGCTAAGGAAGGAAGTTTTATCTAATTAGCTTATTCTTGAAAATAAAATAGATATAGGGCATGATAGTTAACCTACTAATGGACAGGTAAAAGATAAAGAAGACTGGCACTGGCAGGCACACGCAGAGTGTCAGCTTTCCCTTGAAATAAATAAATTGTTTAACAACTGGAGTAAGGGTTTTCGAAGCTTTTGCTTTTGGGACCCAAAAACATGATCAAAACAAATTATTAATCTTCGAAAAGTTCCCGGAAAGATTAGGAGGGAACAGCTACCACTCTTGGTGTAGAAAGACGTTGTGACGGGAAAAATAAATGAATCGCGACCGCCCTAGAATCATACCCTTACAAGCAAAAAAAATGTTAGAAATATCAACGGCTATAACATTAATATTTTGATCGTTATCATTTGTTTCCAATTCTCTTCAACTTTGGAGTTTAGAAGTAAAATTTTGATTTCATTTGATTGACTACCGACCGAACCGAACCGAAACTGGTACTAATAGGCTTTCCGTTTACACGGGAAGGCGAGGGTCCGTTCCCGTTAAGGGATATTGTCCTTATCAGTTTGGGAACGCTTTCAAATCGTGACGGAATTAAACGGGAAAGTTTCCGTTCGGGTCTAGTAGGAATACTCTGGATCGCATCCAAATACAAATACACCAGTTGAAATGTTATTTTTGATGATCTAGCTCTAAAACGAATACATTGGTTTTCAAAAAAAGTGTCAAAAAAATTTGAATGTCGGACACTTTACGTCGCCATGCATTTTTAAGGTCCGAAATTTTATTTTAGCATTGCTTTACTTACGAAAGAGCAGATCAGAACATGGGGCGCAGATGTCTAATATGTTCTCGAAGGCATCATTTACAAATCAAAACATCACTATTATTGACATTATTATCAAAAGTCTTTTGTGTTATCGTCAACTTCATCTATGCCATCATCTTCCAAAATGATCATCTGTTTATTTCTGAGTTTTGATTTGCTTCTTCCTCCAAGTTCATTTCTTCACGAAACTTTCCCGTCTCTTCTTTGATCACATAACTCGACAAAATTAGCCTTTACGATTACAATAAAAACAACCCAGAAAATGTGAAAACGTTCTACCTTGCTTTTTTCAACCGAAATTATGGTCAGATAATCGTCCGATATACTACAAAAAGGGTCCGAGACTTATTTCTAAGAAAATATTTTGTCCAAAATATATGGGCTCGAACATTTTCTGAAGTAATGTAGTTAAAATCTGTTGGTTACTATTACTTGTTGAAAATGGTGTCCAAAAGTAACAAAGCAAGAATTGCTTGTGTAATGACGATTTACTCGTACATGACGAAGTGGGTTCAGTTATTGTATAATTTTGAGATGCAACAGAGGATTTGGCAGAGAATAATTATAAACTCAGACCCCTGACACAACGGACAAATATCTCGGACTAAACCTGGCAGACCAAGTGCTTGGTGGAACAATTTTGTCAATGACATCATGCTCTCATAAAAATGGCTGGAGAACTTTCGTAGGTCGAAAAATAATTTTCACCGTATGAAATATTTATCTCATCATATTGATAATGAAATAAAATCCTGCAGGGGGAACTAGCATAGAGGACAAATGGTTTTCTCATCGCCTTTCATCTGCTAGAACCAATATTAGTGTTTCTCTGGCCGCTTGAAAGGTAGCTTCCAAGCCTTACAGCGGGACATGGGTATTTCTCTTGATGCGTTATTTTACATAACCTCTTTTAGCTGCATGTAGAAAATGTACATGCAGACCTTGTTGAAAATGCAATGAATTATGACCTGGAACAAAGGCGAATCGTTCAAATGGTTCAAATGGTCTCACAATTTTTTGCAGCAACAATCTGTTCTGTTCTGTAGTCCAATGTGACCCTAAACAACAACGCGGCTTCTTCCTCAGTCAAGATGAAAGTTTTATCAGCAGCCATGATTTCAAAAATAGTAACGTTGGGTTTGCAGCAGATGGAGAAATATCATTGAACTTTGTAAATAAAAATGGTGATCACACCCCCGCGAAATGTGCCCGCTCCCATGTAAGTGTAGTCTCAAAAACTAGTGGATGCATCGTTTTTCGGTCTTCTATGCAATGGGTGACACAACCAAACCAAAAACAGAGCTTCATCGAAGAGTTACTCGAAGGAAATTTAAGTAAATAAAAAGATATAAAGCAAGCAGACCTTTGAGGGTCTGGTTGTGAGAAAGAAATTTTCAAAAATACCCAACCGGCTCGAAGCAGAGATCTCAAGCAGTATCGCGGAAGTGCCTAGAGAAGCCAAGATGGAAATTCGTTTTGGATCGAAGATGGCGAGCCCGCGAGAAGTAAGTTTACAAAATAAAATAGATTCGACACTTCTCAGGCAGTGGGGGCAGACGTCCAGGCCTCAATCGAGGGGAAAAAACGTCGACCGCTAGAGGGGGTACGCGGGCAATGGAAATCTGGATACAAACATACATACAAACATGTGTTTGCGCGTTATAATATAGACTAGTAATATAGATATTTCAATATCATTTGCATTTTATTGGGTTGTTTTGTTTGTTCAGATATTTCTAGGTTATCTGTGATAGGAGTGAAAAAGGATAATGGTCTAACAAAAAATGTTAGCCCAGCTTCCGTGGGTAGGTAACAAATATGCTATAAACACAGAGGACTGGAAGAAGAACGCCAGCAACATATCTGACTGGAGATAAGCCATCCTCGCTGGTTTGGCGCACATTGAGCAGCATAGACAAGGAAACAGCGAGAGTCTCAGGTCAGCAAGAAAGGTGAAACACAGGCTGCTGGCACGGCTTCAACCTCTGCAGAGTTCAGCCGTCTTTTCTGCTATGAACTTGCTTGTCAATAATTCGACTCCACAGTCACCAACACGCTCACAGACAATAAACACTTGCTTAAATAAAACTTGCAAATTAACCTATGAATGAACTTATAAACAATGAAAACTGACTAAGTAGACATCTTACTAGCCGGAGAGATTGCCAATGACGATTTAATGGAAGAGTTAGTGTATGGAATGAACCAAATCACAAGTAAATTCAGCACTCATAATTGAAAAATAGCTAGCCTAAAACCCGAAGGCAAAGCTTCAATACATATCTATTTCAAGAGATATGTTTCTTCTAACAATGTTGTAACTATTCATTAAAATAATAAAATATTTTATTTAATTGAATATTATATAAACAATTTCATGATTTGCATGGCTGTCAGTACACTATTTTATAACTGATCGGTTACAATGCCTAAAACAAAATGAAAACGGGACCACCCTTTGTCCCTTTGGAATACACTGAAATTCAAACCGACACAGAGATTGCAAAGAATTTAGCATACATTTTACGAATTTGATGTGTTAGATCAAAAATAATAAAGATAATAAAGTAGAAATACAAAAGAAATTTCAAAGAAATCACCTTCACTTTGCAAGTTAATAAATTCAGCATTACAATACGATTGCTAGTCTGAAAAAAAGCAAGTAAACATTAAAGAGCCGAACAAAATAAAACCCAAAATCAAAACTGTTACCAATCACCTATAGCTACTAAGGCAGACCCTCTTGAGAAAATTCTGCAGAATCTCAACTTCAATATTCCTACTAAGTTTTAACCGTCTAGGCATGCATACGATTCAGCAGTAAAGTTCTATTGGATAATCTAGAATTTAAACACTTAACTGACATGAACATATCTGACTTACTGAGTGGCTCGATTTATCTATTCATCTTAATACACTGTTGGTAGAAGTAGTTGTGCATTCGTTCTGCGCCTTAATGTGTCATATTTTATTACCATTAAGAGAAGAGAAAAACTGGGGAATCCTTTTTTATATTCGCAATGGTAGGCAGTGAACATGAATATAATTCATAGCAATAATTATAACAAAGTCATATGCTTATTGACATTTTTTCATTCATATAAATAAAATGCATTAGTCAAGGAAGCTATTGCATGATTTTCTATGAAATTGATCTCTTTGCTATGCATATTTCCTTGATAGCAGCCCTTGCAAAAAAACAACAAAACATTTACCAAGCTATGCGAAATTGTGAATTGCCCATTCCTCACAACAATGTACCGCTTTTGCCATTGCTTTCTTACACTAAAACAAGGATCAGATAAAATTAAGATAACTTTAATCAGTGATAACACAGTTTTGTGGGCCAATTTGACATTTGCAGTTGGTGATGTCAAATTTGTTAAAATGTATGTTATATTCTTGCTGTAAAACCTATTAGGAGTATTACATAGCTGGATTCGAGACATTTATATATATACAATTATTATAATGAAGTAGATATCTGAATTTACGCAAAAAAATAAAACTGTACTTAAACCCTGGATATAAATATGTCTCTAACTCTAGTTCTTGTCTCACCGTAAAGGCATTCTCAAAAATTCTCCCTAACATCAAGGTACGAATTATAAGACATGCGACAAGCCAGTGACTAGAATGAACACTCACCGAGGAACAAACAGCACAAAGTCGATCACAGAACACAATATTAACAATTCTGATAAATGCTAGTCAGGCCAAAAAAAAATGTGTATCTACTTAGGAGTTAATGCATATTGTTCTCTTTCTTGTTACTCCTTGCATAGCCTAGCACTTCCTCCCACTTGTCAATTCTAGTTTGCATTTACGTTTCAAGAATTAATTTTAGAATTTAATATTTGTATGTATTCTGTTAGTTCAAATCAGTTAGAAAAACAGCGCTGAAGTGCTGGAGCAATGCACGGAGAATTCTGCTATGCAGATAATCATAGAGCTGTCCATTAGTTTTGACACCTTGCTTTTGAGTTGCAGTCAAATCATCGCGCTATATAAAATCTTTTTAGATTGGGAACCAAGTAATGACGGGATTCACTGAAAACATAATTGTGCGCAATGTATATGATCTGCAAATGAGTTGCTGTTCGTTAGAATCGTCTTGAACATAATAATATATTATGAGCTAACTAGTTCAATTAATTTAATGCGCAAGTGATACGAAATTAGAACCTATTTTTATCCTGATTCTGATACTCTCAAAAACACTAATACAATTTTTATCGTTTTTTAATTCGTAACATCTTGATTCAATTCAAGAGCAATCATTTCGTAGTTTGGTCGACAAAAGCAGTTGCACTCTTATTACATTGTTAAGAATTTTTGGCAAGTAAACTCTTGGTAAGTTTTTCAGATTTCAAAATTTTTTAGGGTTAAAGAAAAAATTTCGTAGCTTGGCCGATAAGATAGGTTGCAATCTTATTGTTTAAGATTCAAGAACTGTTGCCAAATTTTCAGACCACGCATCAAAACAAAAAGAATTTCATAAATATCTAAGTATGAAAGGCTCTCACCCTTCGCTTCTTTTCAGCATAGTTCCTAGTTTTTCAGTGCCATATTCTTTGACACCCTGTTGTCCATGTAAGCTATAAACAGGTTTTTTTTCAGCCTTGAATTAAGATCAAACTTTGGTAAATAACATTTCTAAATTAAATTTGAAGTCAACGTTGCCCTTAAAAGAGGAAGTGTAGTGATTTTTCAAAATTTGATAGGTTTTTTAAAAAGTTAATTATCTAATAAGTTAATAAGACTAATAATCGGTAATTCTGTTCTCGCGATATTTTAGGGATTAATAGGCAAATTTTGCGACGCGAAAGAGAAGCCAGCCAAACGATCGGATTTTTTCCATTCTGACCTTGTGACGTCACTAGATGTACGGATTTCGCTTCAACATGGATGATTATAGTGGAAGTGAACATGAATCGAGGATTACAGTTGAAAATTGTCATGTTCACCCTCAATGTTTGACCCGATGGACAGGGAAGATAAAGAAGTAAAATAAGGCATTCCGTCGTACCAGTCTGTACCCTATCAGGTAGGTGCGGAGGATTTTAGTGGCGAAGTGGAAGGTGAAAATGGGGGCCTAGTTGTAGACGCACGCGAGGAAGCAGCAAAAAATCGTCTACTCTCCACTAGCTGGTAAGTACCAAGTAGGCTTTCGAATTGGCCTTTGATGTGAATTAATATTTAGCTTCCTAAATTGGGATTTAATAATTTAATTGTAAGTCTTTAGGTAGAAAGGTTTAACTCTGTCTATGCAATGCTTGGTCTCCTCTCTCCGCATTTTTTCTCTCACACACTTTGTTATCTTCACTCCTGCCTCATTGAAATCATTGATGCTTTGCTCCAGTCATTGCATCTCCATGTGAAAACTGCTTTTGACCTCCTTACTCTGATTTGTTTAAATTAAAGAATACCAATTTTAGGAATGCAAGCAAATATATAACGTGTCTTATTTACAGATTGTGACTTTACAAATTTATATTATTTTTAGTGTATATACAACAATGAACGGGTACAGATTACAGTGAGGAAAGCTGCATAAAAGGGCTATCCTGCACCAAATGTACATCAACTATAGTCCCACAATCAAGATTAATTATACTCCAAATTCCGTACTTTGCTCAATGCCCAGGAGTATCAGCCCTGCCATCACCACTAATGCATACACTTGTTCAGACTGTGCAGCACAATGATAATTGTTCCATACTTGCAAAATAACTGGGTGAAGAAAGTGCTTTTGGTGGAATTGAAATGTTTCTCTCAAAAATATACACGATGTTCATTAGTTTCAGCATCCTTATAGACGTAGTTGGGAGAGAACACTGCATGATGAACAACTTAATCTGGAATACATTTGTTTGATACCCTGGATGACAAAGTAAATAGTTTTCCTTTTATCCTATTACAGAAATTGCCCTATTTACAATAATTCAGTTTTCTTCAAGATCAAATGTTTAGTTTTATTATTGAATAAATTATCCAGAAATATTGCCTAAATACTATTTGCTATTGTCAATGCTTGTAATTTTATGCTTGTCATTGTGCTTTAATTGTCTTTTTAAGGCTTAGCTGAGAGCAAATACTTCTTTTAGTTGCCTTATTTATTCTACTTACTCTTGCATTTTTTCTCTTTGTAAACTGTTCGCTTTTGAATCTTTTGTTGTAAAGCTACTTCACTACCAGAAATTGATACTGCATCTATGGTTGGTTTCCCGCTGATTTCATAGTTCGATATTTCATTCATTGGATAACAGTCTTGAGTAAAATGTTCTGAGCAAGGACAAGAATAACCTGTGGGTCCAGACCAGCCTGCACGCTTTCTTCTCACGAGCGCGATCCAGTGCTTCAATATTGCATGATTTTTGGAAGGAAATAAATCGAGAGAAAAGCCACCTTCATACATATTACTACATCCAAATGCCACGGATTGCTTTCCTGTTGCCGAGGATGATACAGCACTCGGGGTAGGCTTAGGCGCATCCTGCGATTTGCGGGCATTAAATGCCATGATTCGGCGGTATTACAGGACAATTGTTAAAATTAACAAGTTGATGAAAAACACAAACTAAAACTATCATTTAGTGATTGTTTTGAAACTACGAGTGAGTCAGGGTGAATCATAGTGCAGACATGTTCAGTTCCGTACAGTAATGGGAATCAGCTTATTGATTTGTACATCTAGTGACGTCAGGCGGCGCATTGGAGGAAAACTACTCGTTTGAGGTAGGAAGAAAGCGGGCTCATCAGATTTCCGCTTATATCTCTACAACTGTTTCACCAATTTCAAAGGGGGTTTCGGCAATTTAATTAAAAACCTAAACAAAGCTACAATAAAAATTTGAAAAACACTACACTTCTTCTTCAAGTTGTTGGTCTTGATGTTAATTAAAAAAAATTATTTACCTAGAGCATATGCACCCCAAGCTCAGTTAAATTCAGACCTGGTACCAACAGCACTCTGGAACGTTATATATCAATAAATCTAGCTACCGAACTTGCTATTTCAAAGACCACTTAGCAGTTATTTGAGAAAAAAAAATGAATAAAATTACCTACTCTGGGCATAAAATAACATTTAGTAGTTTTCAGAATAGCATATAGAACATAAAAACCATCTATCTAGATATTTTGATACAAAGATAAACAAATCCGATCAAATACCGCCGTCGCCTTTTTTTAGCAACCTTGAAAGTTAGCTTTGTTAACCTTGTCTAGTTTTTTTCATACGAATTTACAAATTCGGGATTCTTGGTCATTCAGTGGATGACTATGATCTTGAAGTTGAGGATCAAGACATATCTAAGCATGTAGAAGTTGGTGTAGATGCAAAGTTTTAACATAAAACCTTGAATGTTACTGACGTTATCTCTATTTAATAAGAAACTTAAGGCATAAATTAACTGAAGGGAAGCAATTCATTTCTTCGAGCAAGAGCAACGATACTTTGGAAAATTACCTCACTTCTATCAGCTTGCAGCTCCGTTTTCAATTGATTTCTCAGCTCAACTAGCACTTTTCGCTCATCGTCCTGCTTTGTTCGAAGCTAAAATGACACAGTATGGTAAATATATACCTGCAGCAAATGTAATTGCCAGATAATATCATAAGGAAAACTTGAGACTCATCAGCAGGTTAACTGCCATTAGAATATTTGTGTAATCGGTAAAAACGTGTGTATGAACTGGTAAAAACTGGTGTATGAATCCAGAGAGGGATTTTGTGGCCATCAGACTCTACTCACACTAATAGGAAAATTAAATCTTCAATGTATAATACTTGTGCGTTTGTGGCTATAGATAATAAACAACGATCATCCGCCAGCTGTCAAGTTTGTAAGTTTATGTCGGAGTATATACAGGATAAATAGTAGTTTCAACTGTGACTCTTCGGGAGTAGTTTATTTACTAGGATGTAAGGTATGTAG
>JAACYV020277741.1:0-15239 GCA_009936425.2 Chrysaora fuscescens
CTGGTACTGGGACACAATGCCAGGTTTTTGTGCGTTTGCCCCATTTTCTCATGTAGACAAGGTCCCCAGATTTGGTTTGAAGTTGAGGCCTGTTTTGGTGCCTATTGAAATCGATGTATGCTAATTGGCAACGTGTTGTATAAGCATCATGTTTGTAGCCAATACGTTTTGGTTGTTGGAATGTTAGCAAACGTATGTAAATAGTCCGTCCTTACGTATCCTTATATACTCGTGTTATGTTATTTATTCGGTTACAGTTCTCCAATAGTATAGTCGCCAATTAAGAAGTCTCTCTCTGTAGCAATCTTCAGGTAACATTACTGTAACCGAATATGATGTAATAAGGTGTGCATTTTGTGACTGAGCTCTCACTGGTGTTTAATGCAAAAACCACTTCGGGTAGGAGGAGGCGCCATTGCTTTTGAGGTAAGTCGCGATATAGGAGCAAGGCACGTTATACCTCTCCTATGCTTCCAATGTTGCGTTCAGGAAAACCATTTCCTTGACTGTGGTACGCAGAGGATCTTCTCTTTTCGATGTTGAATATTCCGCAAGGTTCGTGAATCAAATTTCCATCTACGTTTGATCCCTGATCGGACAGAAGGAAGTAAGGGGATCCGTGTTTAAAGATCCACGATTCGCGGAAAGCTCGACATACAGTTGTGGCAAGCTGATCCTTCATGGGTACAGCTTCTATATATTTTGAGAAAACATCGCCGATCAGGAGTATGTATCGGAAACCGCTGTCATCTGGTGGTAGCACCGCAATATCGATGGACACCAATTCCATTGGTGCCTCTGGAATGTGCAACGGCAACAGTGGTGCTATAGGCGCTTGTGTATCACGTTTATTGCGTTGGCATACCGAGCATGTGGTGATGAATTGATGTACGAATTTGTACATATTGGGCCAATAAAATCTGTCTTGGAGGAGCGCATATGTTTTATCAGTGCCAAAGTGGGCCTTTTCATGAATGGTGAGTGTCACAAAGTGTCTCATTGAAGCAGGCAAAATAGATCTTCCTGACTTAGTAAGAATATTATTTTCGATTCTCAATTGATTGGAAACTCGTTTCAAGCGTCCCTCACGAATTGTATTGCCTTCAGCAATCTTACGCTTAGCGGGTCCTAGCACTGGATCGGAGTTTTGTTCTGCTTCTAATTGTAATTCGCCATATGGTTGATTGCGTACATTTTATTTTCAAAAATCGATTCGTAGTGATCTGTACTAGCTGGAGCTCCAGTTGTTCTTGACAATGCGTCTGCTTTTACATTCAATTTCCTGGGTAGGTATTGAACCGTGTAACTGTATTCTTCGAGTTCTGATAACCATCTTGCGAATTTTCCACGAGGGTCCTTCTGGTTGCGTAGATGAACTAACGGATTATGGTCTGAATGCAAAACAAAATCAGTTCCAACGAGATAGACATGCCAGTTTCGTACAGCCATCAGGAGGGCAAAGGCTTCTTTACTGTGAGTAGACCATTTCTGTTGACATTTTGAAAGCATGGTTGAAAAATAGGCCACTGGATGGACACTGTTGTCATGCTGGATTTGAGAAAGCACTCCTCTTACTGCTACGTCACTTGCATCAACTTCCACAATAAATCGTTCACCACATCGAGGGAAGGCTAGCGTGGGCTCTGAACACAATTCGTTTTTCAGAGAAATAAACGCTCTTTCACAACTCGGTTCCCATTGATACGCAACCTGTTCACTGGTGAGTTTATTGAGTGGCTTAGAGATTTCAGCAAAATCTTTTATAAAGTTTCGATAGAATCCTGCAAGTCCTAGGAAATGCTTTAACTCTTTCTTCGTTGTTGGGCGTTCGAAATCACGTATCGCATCGTATCGCATCAAGGACAATTCGTACCCTAGAAATTCAACGCTTTCTTTCGCAAAGGCACATTTTGATTGCTTTAATGTAATGCCTGTGTTACACAATCTGCTGAAAACTGCTTTAATGTCCTGTAAATGCTCATCAAATGTTCTGCTAAAAATAGCGATATCATCCATGTACGCCAATGTTCGCTCAGCTGGTAACCCTGAGAGACAAATGTCCATTAATCTTTGGTATGATGCACCTGCATTACATAAGCCGTACGGCGTTACGTTGAATTCGAACTTTACTCTTGGAACAGAGAAGGCAGTTTTTTCTTTGTCTTCTTCCTTCAATGGCATAGACCAATAAGCTGATGCTGCATCGAGGGTTGTCCAGTAGAAAGCACCAGCCATTTTATCAATAACATCTCTAATGTGAGGCAAAGGGTAGGTGTCTTTTTTGGTCACATCATATAACCTTCGGAAATCAAAAACGAAGCGAGTTGTGTTATCTTTTTTCTTAACCAGGACTAGGACTATTCCAGGATGATTCAGAAGGCCTGATAATGTCATTGTCTAGCATGTTGGTGATTTGGGAGTTGATTTTGGGCTCCCATGCAGTTGGTACGCGGCGTGGCTTTTGATAAATGGGCATTGAATCATCTGTAATGATTTTATGTTCAATGATTTTGTTTCTCCGAGGTTTTTTCGGATTCTGTGCAAATATGTCGTGGTAATTGGATATCAAGGACATTAATTTGGTTTTTTCTTCATATGAAAGTTGGGTACAGCAGTCAAACGAGGGATTATCTATTGGAAGACCTGGTATGATACTTCCCGGTGCGGCCTCATGTAAGGTTCCCACTGGTTTGCAAGCAGTCAAAATCATATCTGCAGCAGAAACATTCAATAGGCTGATGGTGAAAACGCCTGTAGAATTTGGAATCACACATGTTCTTGATGTATAAATGCCTGCCATCCCTGCTATCGCTGCGGGGTCAAAGTCTCCTTCTAAAAACGCAGTTTTGGCATCACATTTTACGTGGATAAGTTTTTCAGAACGACCAGGAAAAACTGTTTTTTCAACGCGTACGGTTGCTTCTATCGCAGCCCCCCTAATCCAGGCCAGGCCAAGTCTGACGCAATTATTGTCAAAATCAAACGTGACTTGACCAAATTTCTGCAAAAAGTCTCTGCCCAATAATATGCTGACTGACACCCTCTCTTAAAAATTTGGAACATCTGTAGAACTGGTTTCTTAAGGCCAAAAATATTTACATTCAGAGTTACAAAACCTGTTATTTTTCATGTTATTACCTGAAGCATCTGTAAGTTTTTCACTTGAAGCATTAATCTGTACTGCGAGTTTCAGATTTTCGAGAGTTTTTGAGTCAATAATTGATACAGCTGCTCCTGAGTCAAGCAAAACGTTACTAAAAACTCCTTCCAGTTTGGCTTTTAAAACGACGGTTGATGCACCAGTTGTATTGTCCCCTAAATTCAAAATGTTCGGGCCATCTAGTCATTGGAAATTCGAGCAGTTCTTATCCCAAGCATCATGGCCTCGTGCACCACAGGCCTGGCAAAACCTTGTTGGACAATTTCGTAACAAATGTTCTGTGCGTTGGCATGTTCTGCATCGCATCTGGCGTTGTTCAGTTTTCCTATTCGAAGAAACTGAGCGGCCACGTCCCGGGGCTCTGAAATTAGGGGCTTGAAAACCATGACCTCGGCTTCTATCAGCAAAATTGATGTCGTTGCGTTGTCCCCAGTCGTCTGGGCTTATCGAAGTGGTCTGTAATTGCAATTTCTCAATTACTTTTTCAGCGATTGAATCAACCATTGACCTTTCATCGTTGGGATTAGCCGCACAGAAGATTCCTTTGTTGTTTGACAGATCAGACAACAATGAACGAATTCCTTCCAACTCCAAGCGTGTGGTTTCGTCTGCGATGGTTCTGATTTCTGCTTCACTAAATTTTTCAAGGGATTTCAAAGCAACTTGCATATCGTGTATTTTATATTATATATTAAGTGTATTTCAATCTTGGTTAAAAAAGCTTTGGCATCATCGTTCCCTGTGAAGCACAAAATTTTGCTGTTCGAGGCTTCCATGTTAATTCGGTTACGGTAATGTTGCCTGAAGATTGCTACAGAGAGAGACTTCTTAATTGGTGACTATACTATTGGACAACTGTAACCGAATAAATGAATAACATAACACAAGTATATAAGGATACGTAAGGACGGACTATTTACATAGGCAGGGGGTTTGCTAACATTCCAACATTCCTGGCGACCACGAGAGGACTCGAACCCCCAAGACACACAACAGAATGAAGGCGACATTGTGACCCAAGAGATTCGTAACGGAGTTTATGATACGGTCCTAGACGAGGATTTTAGGAGCTCAGACGAATCGGAAACAAACGCGGATCGCCTTGAAGATCTTGGACGGAATCGAAGGTACCCAATGAGAAATCGAAGACAGAGAAAAATCGAAGGGAGCATTCCCTGGGACAGTATTAACGTTGTCGAACATAAAACCTTATATAGGTGGGGAGGAATGTTGGAATGTTAGCAAACCCCCTGCCTATGTAAATAGTCCGTCCTTATGTATCCTTATATACTCGTGTTGTGTTATTCATTTATTCGGTTACAGTTCTCCAATAGTATAGTCGCCAATTAAGAAGTCTCTCTCTGTAGCAATCTTCAGGCAACATGGTGAGTACTCCAAAATAAGACTGTGGAAGACCTGAAAAACAAAATGGCAGCAGTTTAGCCTGTAGTGCATTTTGCCAAAGCTTCCCTTGAAGCACCACAAATTTAATTTACTTGCAGAATAGCACACATATTTATTTACAAGGCTGTTATAAAATAAAATACAATTTACACCCTGTACATGCTTCAATACAGATCAAAAGAAGAAAACTTACCTCCGAAAGACCAGTATGTCTTTTCCTTGTGTAATACCTCAGAGACTTAAGCCACTTGGGATCGAGAACAAGCTCCCTCAGTTCTTTCATGGTTGTGCCTCTTGGTGACAAATATGGTTTTTCCATACCAGTCTCTGGTAGCTGGTCATGATCACAATATTCATGATCACCAGTTATATGATGCAGAAGACGAGACCATAACAATTTTAGCTTTAGCTCACTTCCATCACACTCCTTGCAACAATACCAGAAGTGATTTATCACTGATGGGATCCAAGGGAGTATATCAGCATGCCCCTTCTTCTTTGCAAGCTATGTGTAAAAACTGTTTCAAACATTTCAAAATTTACGCAAACCTTTCAAAGATGCCTTTCATACTGCCTAACAAAGCCTCGCGTCTTACCACCCCTATGATTATGTTACATTACAGTTCTTTGTTTCAATGATGTTTGAAAGTTCTTAATGACATTTATTTGAAGTTTTCAACACTGCCTGTGCTAATGGTCTTTGAAGTAGAACTACCAAAATAATCTAACATTCTAAAGGCATTTCATCCCTTATGAAATTGTCTTTGCACAACAGATATTAAGAAAATATAAATAATTAACATGTTCACTTACTTTTGTGAGGTTCTTTGTAAGTTTTGAAGCTTAATGCCATACATCAAAGCTGTGGAAAAACTTAGAGTAGACTGGATGACTTCCTGTGAAAAGTGTTAATTTAGAAAATCATAATGGGCTCCAAAAAACTTCATAATAAATTTCTCATGACAACGTGAGGAACTACATACATTGTTGTGTGAATATTGTTATTGAGAAAAGTAGTGAACATTTTTTTAATCAAGTTCCTTCTTAAAATGAAACTAAATATAATAATTTTTTATCAGCAAATAAATTATACCTACTTACTCATTAATTTGGAAATTGTGGTGTGAGCATCAGTGAAAATTTCTGTCACAAGGCCATCTAGTTTCTCTAGAGTCCAAATCAGTGCTTTTCCAAATAAATGAATTTCAAGGCAAGTTGATTTGAGGTTTACCTGTAGATGAAAACAGCACGTTAAGCTAGGTGAAGTAAATTTATTAACAAAATGTTGGCATTTGAGAATAAAATAAAGAATAATTAGACAATCAAAAACAAAATAAAGATTAAACTTTAAAAATTATAGTTATATATATGTTTTCAATTCATGTATGCCATCAGAATAGAATTGTCAGTTGATTGATTTGGATTTACTTGGTTCTTGTTTGGGCTCTTACTGTACAGTTGTATAAATATGCAAATTACTATAACAAACCTCCCGTTTATCTCCAACTTCGATTGTCAATAACATTGCCAAATCCCATAACAAAAGTGCTTGAATTGATTTATCTGGCCACTAGATAAAATAACAGCACCTTCCACTACATAATTTATTGCAAGGCCAGAGGCATAAAATGGACTCGAATACCAAATACCTCTGTGATTAGCTGCACAATACCATTCAAGTTTTATGCAAAAACCACACACAGTGTTGTTAACTCGAGCTATCTTATGCATACATCCTTCCTGGCGACAAATATTTCCTAACAGAACTTTTAACTGCAAAATACTAGCTATGCATTTTTTATCTGCCACCAAAGCATTTTCATCCTCCAAGGAACTATATTTACAATGTAGCTGCCAGTGTTTGATTGCTCTTGTGATAGTTCACTCACAGTGTCAGGTGACAAGCATTAAAATGCTTGTATATTGTTATCCTGTTCATCTATGATGTCCTGAACAAAAGACTCCTCTTTATTACCTATCATACAATTCAACTGTTCCTCTTCTGGTGGTACCTCATTAATTTCTCTGTCATAGCGGATGCTTGGGATTTGCTGGCTTTGACAAAGGGCGTTGAGGTCAATGCATTTGAGAAATTCAATTCTTTCCTTGGTGTTACAATTGTGGAATCTCTTGTAAACCTGCATATAAGAACAAGATGTGATAGTTGCAGCTTTCAATCTGTGTTAAATTGCTTAAAATAAGTTTCAAATCAGTAGTTGTTACACAATTTATTTCATTTTTGGGTTTCCTTATCAAAGTCTACCATTCCTGTAGAAACATTATTTTCATTTTATTTTATCACAGTATCGCCAAAATATTAAAGCCCAAGGTTTATTTGTTACCTCTTACCAGATTGGTTACGTTACAATTTTTGAACTTTTGCTTGAGGAGAACGGAGCTGTGGGTCCTCTCTTTTGTCCATCTTTGATTAATATTTTGCTACGCAGCGCAGCGCTTTGAACCGATCACATGAAAGCTGTTAAGAAATTTGCATCTTATTGCCTGTTGATCATGTTAGTCGCCCATGAATGCGAAATAGTTTTAAATAGCCTTTGGTGTGATAGTCTCATTGTTGGTTCTAATGACAGTGGAAACAAAGAGCCGAGACTATAAGATTATTGGAATGTCTGTACAATACAGAAGCCAAAAAGCTGACTCTAAAGCAACAAGAGAAGTATGGTGAATGCCCATATATGGCCCCGGAACCTGTCTCTGGGCGACAGGCACCCTCTTATAAGAGTGACAGTTTGCTTTTGGTTCCCTTCCCAAAGGCATTGACTTTAAAAGGAAGCTACCGAAAGACTTGCAATTTCTGTCGAAGACAGACCAACATCTGAGGAAATATATAACATCTTTTATGTGATTTGCTCTGAATATACTGTAAACGCAACTGCAACTTAAAAACTCAGCAACATAGATCTCAATAAAACTATGGTGAACACACACCTACAGTATGCAACGTCTTAGTTAGATCCATACCTCCTGATTACAAATAGGGTAATATGAATTGTATTATTTCTCGTTGATTTACATGCGAATACCGAGTGATTAGCATATTGCAAACAATCAAGATTTTAGTGGCTGATTAGTCCATCCATGAATGTCCAAAAAACAAGTAGACTGCAAGGAATTCCCTGACACCTTGGTACCTAAGTGATATACTTAATCAGACATGCATATATGGGTTGATCTGGGCAGCAGGGATGACTATTTAAAGGGCTGATGGAAAGAGAATTCATTTGAGCATCTGCCCCTAAATGTTATGTACCTACAGTAAAATTGAAAACTTTTGGATCGTGAAGCTATCAGACAAAGTTTGTAATTGTGTAAAAGTTTTAAATTCTTTGAAAGTAGAAAAAACACAAATTTCTTCCATGCCACCACTCGAAAGTTTAATGCTGTCAACTGTGATTCTGCTTCCAAAGCAAGTTGCTACATTGCAGTTGCCAGTAACAAATGTTTTGAAGGTACCTTTTGTTTCTATCTGCAATCTTTAAAACTCCTTGTTGAATATTTTTCATGAAACTATGTAGTTAGTTTGCACTGCACATATTTGACAGACTAAAATACTTCCACTAACTTTAGATTTCAAAGTACTTAAGAATGTTGCTTTTTGGCATTTCAATTATCATATTTCTTGTGTGCATGTTAAATAGTTATTAACTCAGCCATGGAAATGCTCTACCTCCAAATTAGATAAGCAGCACTGGGGTAGCAGGTGCTTAGATTTACCTCTCTACTGATCGAGCGGACACATGCTCGTGCCCTCTCTTAAAAATAGCTGGGTAAATCACTTAATTATGTTTCACAAATAGCTACCTCTGTTTAAAAGGCAATATACCACCATAGACAAGGTTTTTTAATAATGATTTTTAATATTTTCAACAGCGCCAGCCATGCACCATTAGTTGAGTTCAACATCTCTCAACAGTAGGTTGAAGTTGACAGACATCAAGAGTATGTGGCTATAAGCTATGTTTTACGATGGTTGAACAAGGAATAGTTTGAGTATCATTTGTCTTGTTTTTAAAAGGTTGATTGATCGACAGAGGGAATTCTTTTGTTAACTGTTATAACTTCTATGTACGGATGTGTCAATCGAATGTTGAAGACAACGAAACATTTCGCTGCAAAATTTGTCTTTCTTCACTAACCAGCCTCAAACAGTGTGTTTTAGAAAAAGGCGAACCCAACTATGTCTAATTTAAGATTCAAAAATGATAAGATTTGAGTAGATGTGATGCATAGCATCTGAAAGCAGGATCTATTTTGTCAACACAGTTCAGGCCTAGCCCTTTCAGTACTGAGGTTCCAGCTGCCAGAATACTGAACCCAAAAATATGAATTTCGACTGTTGTCAACCAAAATGATTTTAAGACCAAACTACTTTATATATCATTATGAAAATTTCACCCTCTTTTGTTAGGTGTTTATCTTACTTCAGATCAAAAAAATTCTTTAAATTTCAAAATTTTAAAGGTCACGTGACCAAAAATGTGAAGTAATTTTTTTTATAAATGTCGCAATTTTTAATTCAATCCAATATGAAATATACTAAATATGACTAAAGACCAACAAATTTGGCATGAAAACATTTGCTGCAGTACAGTGAATAAGATTGGAAGTTTGAGATTCCTAACACTGGTAACGCACCCAAAATTGCACTCTAAAGTTAAGGAGGAAAATCACGCTTTAAAAAAAAGAAACCAAAACAAACTTTTTTTCAAATAAAGATAATTTATTACATGGTTATGCAACAGAACAACTGAAAAAACAAAAATGTCTATGAATAGTCTTCTAGTGTGTGATATATCTCAAAACAAGTATCTGGATGGAGTCACTGGGGCATGAGGCTCACCGGGGCATGAGGTGCAGAGGTAGACACTTTTCAATGCACCACCTTTTGGGGCTTTTTTCCCACGAGCATAGCAAACTCCGCATCTCTTACTTGGTCTCTTTTCCCTTGACTCTTCTGATGCTTCTTTTATGGATGGGCAATACCTTCCAACCAAACGATCATGCGTTTCATCAATCAGAAAATTTCTGCGCATGTTGGGTTTGACAGAAATCAATAAGTTTACGACACTATGTACAAAATCCAAAAATGTGACATCACTTTTTCCAGTCTGCTTTGAAAAACTTTGTGTGCATTCAAAGTTACTTGTGACAATAGTAGTATGGCTAATTTTTTGTATCATTTGTATGTCTTTCGTATTACCAGAAAGCTATGAAGGTGTTGGTCCACATGATCAACTCCTCCCATATGGCAGTTATAATCCTTTACCATGGATGGCTTCAGAATAACATTATCATCTCTTGTTTTCTTTCCAGCATCCACCATGTTTGGCCTGTGGCATGTGGACAGCATATACACAACCTTTTGTTTTTTGGTTGACTTGTCCTTCGTGGCTCTGTATTTGCCCACTACCATTCTATCCTCATCATCACACCTGTAAAAGGCAGCTTCACAAAGAAACCGGACAGTGTTAAAACAAGCTTCCATCCAAACCGACACAGAATCATTTATTCACATGCAATTATTTGCATATAGTATTGTAAGAATTCATTTACAACAATCAGCCAATGATAATGGACACTCTTTGAAACTGATTATTAATGATGATGCAGGGACTGGAGAAGTTTCTTATAAATGCAATTAGAAACCTGTTACATGAAAAATGCTATGTTACTGCCACAACAGACAAAGCAACATACAAAATCATTGGTATAACAATTCATTGTTTACTAAGTCTGTAAAGGTTTCCAACAAATAGACACAAAGATAATTCGAGCTTAATTTTATCAATCCTTTCAGTCTTGTGCTTGTAACATAACAATAAGGTGCATGCGCAACATAATATTAAACGAGGCTAATAACGTCTTCTAACCTTTCCAGCTCAGCCTTAAGCTTGGCTTTGAGAGCAATTGGGACTCTGCGAGGTGCCATGACAACAGGAGTTTGTGACTCGTCAATGTCTAAGTGCAACTTGCCAGGCATGTGACCAAGTCCTTCAAGAACAGATCCAGAGTGATTCTCTATATCTGCTGCACTGAGTGGAGCCTCTGCGGTGGCTGACATGACTTTTTCTGGAACAGCACCCTGCTGTGATTGTTGACATGGGCTGCTGGAAGCAATACTGTTAGAGCTAACATTTTCTATATTTGCATTAAAAATATTAGCATAATTTACAGTCAATAGGCCCATCTTTTACACAGCGTTAGCTCCTAATAATGGCACATAGTCTCCTTTCACAATAATGAATCTCACAGTGTACTCAGTCTAGGTCTTGGGGTTTGCTACCTTAAGCTTACAAATGTGGTAATAGCGCTTTACTGTACAGACGCGAAGAATGATCAGATTTTTCCACTATAGTGCTAGGAGGGATAGTGGTCTGGAAGAACATTACAGGTAGCACCTGAGTCAAGCTGGAAGGTAATTTGTCTGCCTTTTATAATCATAGAGGCAAATATTTTATTCTTAGGAGGGGACTGGGACACAGCATTAATTTCCAAAATGTTTTGTGTTGAAATTTCAACAATGAGAATTTCTTCATCACTAGAATTAGTTTCCTCTTCCATGCATGTACCTTGGTTTTAAAAAATGTATCTCTCTTAATTGGTGATATCTGCATGCTACACTTCTCCAAAAATGGTTCCTCTTACCATAACCAGAACAAAATTTACCATAGGCTGGGCAATATTCTTTGTTTCTCTTATGGCTACGTCCACAAAATTTGCCATCTGAAATAAAACCTCTTGTTTCTCCAATGGGTCTTCTTGGACTGCTTTGTTTTCCAACATAATTTGCCATGAGATTATGATTATCAGCTTGGCCTGTCATCGCTTTTACTTGAGCGGTGGTTGTTGCTGTTGCCCTGCCTAAATCAATGCATCTAGATAATGATAGCTTTAGTTCCTGCAGCAACTTACGTCGTACAGTATTATTATGAATTCCACAGACAATTCGGTCACGTATCCATTCATCATTAAGAGCTCCAAATGCACACGTTGCTGCAAGGGCATGGAAAGAAGCAGCATAAGTTTCAATTGATTCTGAATGTTCTTGATTGCGATTATTAAATTTATAACGCTCGTAAATTACATTTGTTACACCAATATAGTAAGTATTCCATAATGCAAAAATTCTCTCAATGTTTTGACGTTCACCCTCATCTTTGTACGGAAGGGAATTGTGTATTTTGAGAGCTTTCGGTCCTATACAGGTGATAAAAGGAGCCACTCGAAAATTTTCAGGTTTAGACTTTAAATTCGTAACAGTTTCATAGGCATCATATATCTGTTTGCACTGTTTCCAATTATCTGATAAATTGCCTCCGAAATGTAGTCTTGGTGGTAATGGCACGTTAGAAATAAACGATGATGTTGCTCCATTTCCTTCAAGGGGAGCACTGGGCCTAGGCGCATCTGGATCCGGATTGGGCATCGCTGTAAATTGAGATGCTGTACAGCTTGAACAAAGACAAAAATTAGCAAGGCAATCTCCACTTGCTACACATTAAAGATGGGTGTTTCCACCTGACACAATGTAAAGGTTTTCAACAAATAGACACAAAGATAATGTGAGCTTCATTTAATCAATCCTTTCAGTCACATGCTTTTAACATAACAATAAGGCGCATGCGCAACATAATATTTAACGAGGCTAATAACGTCACAAAGTCTCTCAGTAAATAAGAAACAAGATTGTGACAAGTATTAATAATGTTCCAAAATAATTTCACAACTGTAAAATATATTATCATACATAATTATTCTATGTTGGCTCAAAAGACACTTGGATGGATTGACTAGAGATGTCTTCAGTCAACAGGAAAACCAGATACCCTTGTTTGTGGTATAATTATAACTTTTGCTAGCGACCCAGCTCAGTTACCTCCTGTAGCTGACAAACCATTATTCAAATCATTTCGAATATTTGTCTTCAAGAACAAGGATAATGTGCATACTCATTTCTTGAAAAGGTTGTACAATTAAGAAAAACATGAGAATAATCGCTGCATAAATCCAATTCTCGAAGCTTCTGGATTCATTTTAAAATTGAAAATGTTCAGAAGAGAAATGGAGACTATTGCTATCAAGACAAACAATTTAATGAACCCCAATGTTGTGCTTGGAGAAGGTGCACAAATTAACTTTCAATACAGAGAGATTGTGCTACAGCAAATGAACATAGCGAAGCTAAAGTCATATTTTTTTCAAACCAATTACCGTAAAACAGGGTTACTTTGGCACTCTTTTGCTATAATACAAAGGAAAATTTCTAACAAAGGATCCCAATCATATTTTATGAAGGTCTTTCAGTTAAAACTATTGTTTGTGAACCCTTCACAAAGGGTTTAAGTGTACTTTGCATTGAAACATAGCTACTGCAGTCTTATCTATCTACTGTGGGGTGACTGTGGCCACCCGTAAATTTTGCTATATGGGCAAAGTCTGCAGCCTGAGGGGGTGAGATTGGCCCAGCTGTGAATAGATGAAGCATTTGGGTTTAATAGTAATTGACAGAACAAAGCTCCAGAAAGTTTTTTCTAAAAAATTTTACTAATCTATATGATATCGATATAATTTTTGCATCCTAAAACCCAATCTTTTTTGACAATTTTAATTATAAAATAAAAATGTTCTCTATTAGTGCAACTAATTCAGTAAGGAGGTATAAAGCACACAATATTTTGCCAGTAAACATAGATGTATCATGGAACATTTTTCAACATTTCCAGTGTGATTCCAGTTCTGGGACCCTAAAGCAACCTCTGTTGTTTACAGGCTCAGGGGGCATGATTTTTTGCTGAACACTTGGCCATCTATAACTTATCTGGTCCTTTACCCTTGGCCAACGCCAAAAGGTTCCAGATTTCACCATCACATTGACCTCAGCCTCTCGATTGAAAGATGCTTCGACTCTTCCAGGGAATAATTCCTCCTCATACTCTACAATGAAATAATCCCTTACAGAAATTTCAGACTCTAACTCATCAGCTGGCAGGGACTCAAGTTCTTCTTCTTGTTCCAGTTCCTCGTCTTCTTCAACCAGCAAGTCAATTTCTTCTTCATCATTTGGAATTGGCTCCTTCGTTGCTGCTTGCTTGCAGATGCTCTTCTGTAATACCAACACCTGGGGGAACATTAAGCTTCTTTTTCTTTTTCCTGGGCTCTTTGGCTGTGTCAAACCTCAAGTCAGCAAGCTTTTCAATGAACGTTTCACTGATTAAGCTTGAGTCATCTCTCTTGCTTGGAAGCCTTTTAAGTACTTCATTTCTGTCTATAGGAAATATGCCAGTTTTTCTGAAGCCTGCTTTGAGGTTCTCTGCAGCTCTGTTGTCCACTTCCAGTGCTTCATGCAACAATGATAGCTGCAGGGGAAACCTGTCTTTTGGCATAGCACTGCTTTGGTTAGATCGAGACTTCCTTTTCAAATCAGAAAGTACTTTCCTCCAAGCCATCTTCATTGGTCTATAGAATGCAACATCAAGAGGCCGTGTGAGGTGACTTGAATTCTGTGGGAGGCAGATAAAGGCAATGTTGTTGTTGATGCATGACTGAATAACTTGTGGATTGATGTGGGAAGAAAGGTTGTCCCCCATGATCACCTTCTTTCCTGTTTGCTTTTTCAATGTTGGCAAGACCAGCTTAAAATACCAGTCTTGAAAGGTGTGACTGTCAAACCAACCAGACTTGGATCTGTTGTAGACTGTGCCTTTTGGACCTCATTCTGTCCATGTGCTCCAAAGGTGTTCAGCTTTGTATACAACATATGGGGGCAATAGCTTTCAAACTGCATTTCCACAATAAATGAGACTAATTGCAGCTTTGGATGTGTTGATAATGCGTTCAGGATATTTACAGCCCCGTTTACATAGAATCTTCTTATTTCCTGGATCGTCAGTCAGGTTTGTTTCGTCATAATTCCAGATTTTACTTGGATCTAGGTCTTTCAATTCCGATGTTAGGTTATCAAAGAATTCATTGATTGTATCTTCTGATATAGCAGCTCTTTTCTTCTTGATATTGGCTGAGAATCTTAGGCTCAATGCTTTGTTCCTTTCAGAAAACTCTTTGTCCATTTTTTTCCTTCGAAAATTTTTCTTGAACCTTGGCTCATTATACCCTTTCTTATCAATGAAACTTTTCACTAGACATCTCAAATCAAAGGCATCCAAAGGAAAACCATAATCACTCAATGCTATGCAATGCTGTGTAAGTGCTTCTTCAGCAGGTTTGTCGAGCACAGTTTGCCCACCAACTTCCAACTGATGAAGCCTTTAAGTTTATTCTTCAATGTGCTTCTTGGGATTTTGAAGTAAGCTTCTGCTTGTCTCTGTGTCATTACTTTGTTCTTAATAGCATTTAATGCTTTTTCAATGGTTTCATCTGAGTAATCCCTGTATCTGCGGCTTCCAAGCTTTCTCTTGTAATTTCTTGGCATTTCTAGGCCGTTTTTTGGCTTTTCTACTTCACACACTTGTATGCACTGGAACCACTTCAATTCATATCAACATCATCATCATCAACAACAACAACAACACAAGAGCATCTCAACACAATGACAACAGGAACAGTGACAATGATTTTGGGGTGGTAAGATCCTTGTTCAGTAAATATTTACACTGTAATTTAGGAAATAATGTGGGCCAAAGTACCCCAACAAAAATTA
>JAACYV020277852.1:0-15238 GCA_009936425.2 Chrysaora fuscescens
GCAACAACCAGATTTACCTTAACTAGCTGATCTCTGAGCTTGAAGATTGGTAAACCCTGTCGTTGTTCAACAATGCTTAAATCTGTTCTTCTTCCATAAGAACCTCTGGAACCCCCAAACGTAGCTTTCTTCCACTCAGGGACATCTTGTGTTGATAAACCAATACCCCGTAAATCTTGAGCAAAATAAGGCTTTTTCTGATCTCCTTCGACAGCTGGTAAAAAATGAAACAATTAGTTTTATCTGAATTATGTTTGACTAAATTATTCATTTTTAGGTCTCACCTTCGTCAAGTTGCTGGAAATAAAGACAGAACAACCTTCTTCTTAAGACTTTGCTTAGCTGCTTAACACAAGAGAGTTGAGGGAAAGGAAATATACATGTTATAGAATATTAAACCAGTAATCACACAGGAACGCACCTTCAGGCACAGGATCGACCCAGAGCTTTCCAATATCTTTGGGAATTTTATCTTCTTGTGCTTCACGTTGTTCTTGTTTGACATCTCTCCTCTCTTTTGAAAGTGCATTCTGGGTCATCGCAGCCCTCTGCAGTGTCCCATCAGGGTTCTAGAATAAAAATATGATATATTTACAATGGTTAACTCTGTGCTGTGTCCAACAGAGCCTCTGCAAAGGAGATATCAACTACGCTATCACGATTTAAAACAGATACCAATGTAGTAAACACACATCTAGACAGCGGACAGTTGAGCCTGAAAAGGTGTGTATGCAAAAACGTAGGAATTAGGGGCAGATTTCTTTGGAACCCTGGTCTTCTTTGGAAGTCCTTGAAGTGCTGTTCCCTCCCCCTCCCCCAGTTGAAGATGCTTCCTATAGGATCATGAAATGGACAGTGGAGCAAATGACCGATTGTTGTCAGTCTTCTTGAGGCGTATTACAGAAAGAGTAAATTGGGAAAGGAAGATATTTGGATGGCAGCCATTCCCTTCTTATATCATAAAGATCAATAAACGGGCAAATCACGGCCTAAGCAGATATCTAACTACACGACTCAAGAATGTTTATTGAGAAAACCAATGCTTGTTACCTTGACTATTTTTATGGGACTGACGTTAATACTCAATTTGGTTTGGCCTTGAAGGAAAGGTGGTTCCTCTTCTCTAATCTCAATCTCGATATCTTCATCTAAGAGAAATTCAATGATCAAATGAAAGGAAGAACAGATTATTGACAATCACTAAATTTGCTATCTTGTTTAATCCATTCTTTCAAATCAGCAATGGGGATTTCTCAATGAGCTACTGCCTTAGAATAATTATTCAGATTTAATGTGAAATTTAAGTTTTAAGATAAAATTCAAGATTTCAGAAAATATGTCGGCCTCCTCACGTCACTGCTTCAATCAGCTCCTTCTTGTTCTCCTTCTGAAGCTGCAACCTCCTTTCAGTGCCACTAATCGGCCTACATACCTACATACCATGTTTTATTCATTTAGGTAAGAAATACAATTAACAAACCAGAATCATCTTCTTCTTTGGGCAAAATTCCAGTTTCTTCATCAAAATCAGGATACTCGGAAACATTGAGCACGCCCGCAGAAATCAGCTAAAAATATTTTTTATTATTTCTTTCATATATTTATACATTAATAAATGCGTATTTAAATCATGCCGCATTCTTTCGATGAAAACAATCTTAGCAAACTATAAAGCTACAAATATTTCTCAACAATAAATAATGAAACACACAACTATGGAAATAGGCTAGACATAAATGGGGTTATCTATAAACGCATCAATAAAATAAACAAGAGTAAATGTCATACCTGCTTGATTTCCCATCTTTCAGGAGATGATATCCGATTGAATTTCTTCTTCGTGTCAATATCTCTGTCATCAAGAACTGGTACCATTGATGAAGCTGAAGGCCTGGGAGATATAATTTAATTTCAATCATTTGATGAGTTTCAATGTTTTTCAAAAACAGTAAACGTCTGGGATATGGGATAAGAGAATCTTTAATTAATTAGTTCAACAACTCAACTCAATTGATTGAATTTAAAACATGGTCGTACATTGATAAGAACTTAGACAGCAATCTCTGGACTATTATATCTTTCGTTTTTATCTATCCTTTAAAGCAACTTAAGCAATAATCGTATTTGAGAACGGCAGCGTACAAACTTGCTTACAAGGTGGTTAATTTTAGGCTTGAGGCATAGCAAAGGTTCTTTATTCTGGAGTCTAAGCATGCCACAGTTTTATTGAGCCAAAAGTGTTTAGGAGTACTCAAAAGGCACAAGAAGGTCTCTATTTTGAACTCCAGATTCTTTATTTGCCTTTAATCTTAGTTTTAATGCACGTTATAATAATATACATCAATTCTGCTTTGCTTAAAGGCTCTTAAAGATATGGTTTTTATATAACTCACCTATCAGGATTCCTTAAAGCAGGTTCATCCATTTGTGAAGCAGTTGGTCGAAGACCACTCGCCGGATTCAGGTCCTCACCACTTCCTTGATCGACATCCTTTTCAATAAATCGATTTATGGTTAAATGTTATCGCAACAGTTTAGAAAATTCAAATATTTTACTAGGAAGGGCCAAAAATGGTTAAAAAAAGAACTACCAAATTCAAATCAAGTTTTAACAAAGTAAATCGAGGCAAAGAGTAACATAGAACAACAAATCAAGAAAAATGAGATTAAGCAAGCCCGGGCAAGGGAGGGAAAAAAGCAATCAAAGAAAAATGACCAAAGTTTTGGAGAAATTCACAGCAAGGCATCTAAAAACAAAGAAGGTTCTAGGAAGGCAAAACAAGGCAAAAAAGAGCAAAGCAAAATAAATAAACATGCAAGGTAAAGGGCAGAAAACCAGAGCAAACCATGGCAAACTACTCGATCAAGACAAGGCAATTACGTTCAACCGATGTTCATTTTTGTTAAGCTCACCTTCATCGACAAGCTTATCTTCTTTCCTGTTATTGACAAAACTTTTATTTTTACGTTTTGGCCTTTCGAAACAACATCTGACACATTGGCAACACGACCTTCTCTTCGAATCTAGAAAGCACAAATATGAGATATCAATATCAGACATTAAGCCTCTAAATAAAAATATTTTTGTGTAAAAGATCGGAATAGCAGTACAATTGAAAATATTGAATATGAAATTATAAAAATTTGTGCATTTAAGTCCCAATCAATCAGTTCTAGCAAAATAAAATAAAAAAACTGACGAACTTGTGTCCATATGGAAAATGATTATTACCTGAGAAATATGTACTAAACCTTCATGTCTTCCCTTGATGCCAAACAGCTGAACAAAGCAACCAAACTGCATAATATTGGTAATTCTTCCATCGTAGATCTGAAAACAGGATCAAGTAAAAGGTTAACCACGAAATCAATTTCAAATTCTTGGATAGTAGCATTTTAATTTCGTTGAGTCGAAAAGAAAATAATTCAGGTTCATTGCAGATATAAATAAAACGTTTAAACAAATTAGAGGCATTTGAAACTTGATGATTTGTTGTTGAATTAGAACTTACATTTCTGACTTCGGGCTCTGTAGGGGGTGGTCGATCTACTGTATCCCTATTTGCCCCTCTTGACCCCCTTTCAAAGGCTGGAGACCTGAAATGAAAGTCAATCGTTCAAGTAATCAATTGGACTTCTTTACTTAAAAATGTGGCAATCATAAATATTAAAACTGCATAATACAGCATTTACAGAATAAAATACCTTTGTCGCTGCCTACTTTCTCTACTGCTACTTCTATCGTGCATCGTTCTCCTGTTTCTATCTCTATCTCTATCTCTGTCCCTATGCCTCCCCTCTTTTCTTTCTCGCTCCCTACTTCTGCTTCTTGACCCTGACCTTGACCTTGACCTTGACCTTACAATAATAAAACAGTTAAAGCTGACAGTAACAACTCATGGACAACATTTTCAAAGAAGGTACTTGGTATTTCCATTCACCCAGGTATTTTTAAAAATATTTTTTTAACCTGGCAAGTAGTACTTTTAATTATTTTATAAAAGCATGGATCTTCTAGCTAAGAAAGAACGTAACTAAAACACACCTTCGTCTGTGTCTTTCTTTTTGCTGTTTTCTTCTTCTATATTCATCAACAGAATAATCTTCATCCTGGTATTCACGCTTTTTGTTCTCAGTTCTACAGACAAAAGATGTTAGATTTCATGGAGATTCAATTAATTGTCTAACAATCAATTATATAGCTATGTAGTTTGTGTAGTAAATAAAATGTAGTTATGTAAATGATTAAAGACAAACCGTGGTCTGGTGTCACTACTGGATGCGGATGGCATTAATGCCTCAAGCTGTAAAAGTAGGAAAAAATAGATAAAAAACATGCAAAATCTTACAAAAAACATTTCTTAAGACGAAAGATGAAAATAAAAATTTAAATTACATAAAAATGATGCATCTATCGTTATCTGTTTACCTGTTATTCTAAGGAAAAAGGAATTGGCCCAAATGTTTGTCTCAAGGCTTTTTTTATTGTTTCTGGAGGATGGATGGCATAGTATGGATTAGGTAGATTAATAAAGAATTATTAAAAATATCAGGACACAAGTAGATACCTCACTGATAGCTGATGCAGCCACCTTTTCATCATCTTCATTAATCTAAAATTGATTTTCATGATTAAACTGTCATTCCTTCATGCATGCTTTATCAATGTACAGAAGTAGAAATATAATATCATGCAAACATCATCATCATTCTTATTTAACAGAGGGTGCAGACGTTAGAAATATACAAAAATATCACCTTGGGCACAGGTGCGACTGTCTGATCGGCAATACATAATCCTGGGTATTTTTCTCGTCTTACAAATGTTTCTTCATCTTTATATTCAGGCAAATTTCCAGAAACTCCTGGCAAAAAAGGATTAAACATAAGAGATAATTCACTTTATTTAATGCAGCATGAACGACATCCAATATCACTACCATCGACAACTTTGAAGTCCTTTCCCCCAACAATTCAGTCAGGGGCACTGTTTATAATTATATTATAGGTACAAATAAGAGAATGGCAAAGAGGGGCATAGATTTTTTCTCTTTTAAAATAAGCAATCAGCAATTGATAGAAAACAGATAAATAATCACCTTTCTTTTTCTTTTTTGCTGGCCTTAATTTCTGTATCAATCTGAATAAATTTGTCACCAAGGAATCCTAAAACATGAAAACATTTATGGAAATTTTGGATCACTTTAACTTACAGCTCAATACAAACTCTCTTTTATGACAACACATTTATTGACACAAAAAAACCGCTTAATTCTGCAAGGTTTGTATAACCTATTTGCTGGGGGGAAGGGACCACTATAACGGCCATATTTAGCAAATCGAGTGGAATTACAAGATGTTGGCAACTACCATTAAGACACTTTAGTTTGGATTTAGGTCAAGGATCAAGAATTGCACACTCCGTTATTTAGGAAAGTGAGATAAAATCACTTGAAACATTAAACAAATTTATCCTCACTGGAAAATCAGCTCCTTTCTTATCAAGATTCCTTTTGAACTTTTCAACAGTTTTACTTTTGTCTCCAAGCATGATCACAAATTCAGCTGAAAGAAGGGATGACCAGGATTATAAAAATGATCTCAAAATCATATGATAATAACAACTAGATACTAACATAATTTATATATAATTGATAGCAGCAAGACGTGAAGCAGCACAGCTAATACAACAAATTAAATTCACCTCTGCCTGTTTTTTATCATACACAGTTAAGACATTATTATAGAAAAAAAAACCAGAAAAAAATACAAGGCTGCAATATAAGCCATAATATATGTTTAGTACCTAGCGTTTTATCATTCATGCCAAGATGATTTTCCAATTCTGTGCACACTTTAGATAGAAGAGACAGCCTTTCAAGCTTTTCTAATTCATCCATCTTGAAGGCAGGGTGATGTTTCAAATGTCAGCCAAGCGAAACCGAATCAAGTTTGGCCTATCTTATACTGCCTACCGTGAACGTTCCTGCAAGAATTTAAACTGAGAGTCCGGCTTCAAGTTACATTTATCCTAAAACCACAAGACGTATATTAAACGATTTAAGGTGAAAACAGAGCCAATTGAATAAAGAGAATCTTCAAAATCAACTATTCCAGGTTTTTTGAAAACACAAAACGCACAACAAGCCGCAATGTTATTCGTTTCGTGCTCGAAATGGTGTCATTATGGTTTTGCCTCTTAATGGTTGTGTAGCCTCTTAACCGAGACCAAATATCAAAAAAAAAGATGATCTGGTATTATTATAGTTATTATGTTCCTCACAAATAACCCTCAAATTTGCAAAAAATCAATTTTGCTGTTGAAACATTTTGAGGGGAACTCTAAATGCAGCCCTGAGCTCTGATCAGCTATTAAACAACAACACATTGCATTTGTATACTGCATTTGTACACTATATTTCATTCATAAGATGATACTATCTCATAAAGCTTTCTGAATTCGGCTGGAAAAATCCATAAAATTCACTTTCATGATGCCTGTAGTGTACGACCATTTCTTTAATGGGAGACTCAAACTTCCAACCAATATAGAGAAGCGGAGTTTAAAAGAGAGAGATATAAAGTTTACTGGTGGTTTGGTTAAAAGTGGAAAGGCTGTATGAGTCAAGGAATGAAAGGGAGTTTATTTTTAATCTTTCAGGAGACCATAATAGGATGAACTGTGTCTGTGTGACAAAGAAAAATTAAACTGCACTAAGCGTTTTACGTAAGTGAGTCTGTTTAAGCACCAAAGGAATAAAAAATCATGATTGAATTGCAGTAGATAATCTCTTCTTTGCTGGTTTTTCCATACACATAAGAAAATCAGCTCGGCTTTGGAAGGGTGTCCACGGAAGGGAGGGAATTAGATTAGCTATTTGGCAAAGAAATACTCAAAATATTAAATGTCAACTTCGAATTCGAGCTTAGTGATATGAATTCTGCTTTTTCAAACACATTTCTTTCTTTAATTTTTACAATCAAGGTTCGAGAGGGAAGAGCAAGGGCGACGAAGAACAACAAAAATACATTTTATAGAAATGGTTTCCTGTTTACTTAATGAAAATCCTATCATATCCATGGCAGCAGAATAAAATAAACATCATGTTTGTAAATATATTTACGAAGTAATTCGCTGAAAAATACTCGTGTACTTAAAAAACAGCGTTACTTTACAAAGACATGTTTTTTCTTCCTGGACTCCCTTGATTCACAAATAAATTTCGCTTAGATCTCCTTGAATTCTTAACTGCATGGTGTGTGGTAATATATCCTGTTTACAACGAGTAAAGGAGCTAACGGTTGAGAGAAGAAAGGTAAACAGGTTGTAAGTAAAAAGAGATCATTACGCAGAACTAAATTCAAAGATGGACCACCAAATGTGGCTGTAGGGAGCTTGCCATCCTCTTCAAAATAATAAGAACTCCCTAGAATTTCAAATTTATATTAATCAGCATTGTTTCTATAAGAAAAGAAAAGAGGCTATTTCATTTGAATTTTATTACGTATTAATGAAGAAATTTGAGTAATGTGTTTAACAAGTAGTTACGGGCAACTCCCATTTACTGCCGCAAGTATATAAGATTTCACGATATTCCAATACAGACACTCAGTGAGTGAGAAATATAACGACAGGAGTAATCCAAGAAGTCAGCTTAATTTCGAGTTCAACCTTGTTTAAAATCAATTAAGTCTTCAAGATGTATGTTTTTTTGGCATTCATTTCTATGTTTATTGGCAGTGCTTATGGCTGCAGTGTGCCTCATGGCTGGAAAGTGAAGACCATTGGTGAAAGGGCGAAGCAAGCTGAGATTGTGATATATGGAAAGGTTATTAAGAGTCCAGTAAAGTGGGCATTTTCTAAAAGCGAGATTCGTCCAGTCTTGACCAAGAAAAGAGGATTTTATCAAGTGAAAATCGAAGTCTACTGTATCTTCAAAGGTGGCGATTTCCCAAGGTAGTTCTTATTTTCACACATTTTAGAACATTAATCTGATCATCTATAATCGTTGGCTTTAAAACATGCCTTTTTGGTTTTAGAACTATGTTAAAAGTAACCTTTATTCTAGGTACATGAACATCTCAAACTTTGGGCATTTATCTGGTCATTGCGTAAACAACCAAGCAATAGAAGATGAAAAGGCAATCTTTTTTGTCACGTTTGGAGATTCTGGCAAGCTTATTGCACAGAAAGTCAACCTGCAAAAATCGATTATGACAGCTACAGAGACGAATTTATTGAAAGTGATGAAGGCAACTCACATGTTGAGGCAAGAACCTAGATCTCCAACACAAGAAGACAATAACTGCCCTGTTATTTCACTCTTTAGCAGTTAACAGAATCATTCATTTGCATTGTTTCAGGTCTTACAATGCATCATTTAACTCTGAATAAACTCTAATTTACTATCAACCTTTATATTAAATTCTTCTTTATCTGCAGCTTATTTCTTTTCTATTAACAATAAAACATAGTCAGAATTGCAATCGCTTTAAGGGCCCATATGAGCTTTGAAAATGTTACTTTTCCCGACCTATCAACATTGATGTGTCCGAAAGGGTCCCCAATTTGAAGTCTATTTTTTAGCAAAATCATTTCTTTTTTAATGACGTGTTTTGTAGAAACGAAATTTTTTAAAAGGTATATATATATATAATTAGTTAAGCTAGAAATATTTGAACATTTAAAGATTGCAAATTATTATCTAGTAAAATGACGAAAAAAATCTTTATTTCTATCATTAATTATATGTTACTGAAGATAGATTCATTAATAGTTTCATCAATGGTAGTTCGTGATGGGATTGTAAACATTCAGTAATGTGGATTCTATAAAATAGCTTGACTCTGATAAATGACTTCAAAAATTGTTTCATTAATCCTTCTTCTTTTTTTATAGACTTTCTGTTTCAAACGCGTTAGGCTTAGTAAAGCACTTTTTGGTATCACAGACCTAAGAAAGTCTATGACAGAATAAGAAACATCATTTGACTATTTTTTTTTAAAGATCCATGAAATTTTTCTGGCATTTTGCGATAAAAAATAACAAAATCAAATATTTCCCATTGATTGATCAAAGATATAATGGCTTATTCTTTAAAAAAGCTAATCTGCAACTAATAACATAATTAACAATATCAACCTTATTTTCATTGAAAATCAACCATAGTTTATTGCTTGGTATAACAGTAGTTTAAACATCATCATCATAATATCCAATATCCTTATCCCCTTAAATAATATATATTTTTTACATTTAGTATCATAAGGTGCTGTTGATATTCAACATGGCCAGTACCAAATCTTCAAGTTGTCCCAATGTGGAGTCACCGCATTTCATAAAAAACATTCAAGAATTCGAAGTGAAATAAACGAACAATTTTTGAGTAAAGAATAAGAAAGCGTTTCCAGATTCAACTTGTTTTGAAGTGAATTCACAGCCATGCCTGTTTAGGACATACAATTGCTATGTGCATTTCAAGTGCTGGTTGCATTTTGTTTGGATTTCATTTCAACGATTTAAAGGTGCTTAAATTGCATTACGCTGCTTACATTTTCATCTTGCATTCCTAGTATTTGCAGCATCAGACATGGCAGAAGAATTCGCGCCTGAAGCAGGTTGTTTTTGATGAAAATTGGTTTCAGGCTCGAGATATTCGCCATCGTCAACATGTACAGCATCTCCCTTGGCTCTTAGATTATGAGCGTTAGTGAGGAATGTCTTAAGTTCTCTTTGATAAATAACGTTTGTCGTGCCATGGCTGGGTTGCTCAGCAATCATGTTGGCATTATCATAGGCATTCTTAAAAGGATCTTCTTTGATTACCTTTAAAGGTACGACCGATGCTTCTGTGCGATATTCAGAAAGATGATTTTCGTAAGCTTCATTTACGTAAACCTGCTTCGTCAAGTTGTAGCTTCTCCCATCAGTTGTCATACTAAAAAAGAAACGCAACTTTGAATTTCTTAACAACTGCCCCAGAGAGAACGCAATTCCTGATTTAAAAATTTTTATCTAGAATCATTTGTCAAATTATATTGTGAAAGATTATCCTGTGTTCTCGGATAGATTGGGAACTTTTCATAAATGGGTGTAAAAGTCGAGATTTGAGTTAATCTGGTGCGAATTTAAACAAGAACTTTTTCTACAAAGATACTAGCTACATACTTCATTCTTCTAAAATTAGCAATCTAACTTTGGTACTGTGGTTCTGAAATTTAGCAGCCCTAAATTTCTAAAATCTGCTTACGAACGATATCCCCTTTATTAAACAACAGAAATAATATTTTACAACAGGCAAGACAAACCACAGAAATTTGCTTTATAACATGAATGTGGAAAAGAAAAAGCAAAATAGGTATCATAAGCAATTCATTCAATTTCGTTCAAGATAAACAAATCTGTCGCAAGACTCTCTTCCAAAAAATTGTTTATTTGATCTCGTATCTTGCGAGGCAAATTATGATTTATTTTTGTTGACAATTATTTTGAAGACACATGGAGTTATAATCATTTAGATGAACAAACAGCTTACCCATAACTCTGATAATAATACTTTGCTTTTCTCAAGAAACAGCAACCCAAAATGAAGACAAGTAATAGAATGAAGCACACTGCTGCAATTATTATCCATATCACCCAATCCTCTGCAAAAATCAAGAGAAATAATGTCAAAAAATGTCTTACAGGCGACAAGTTTAACAAATTGTCCTTCAAATATTAATAAAAGATCCTGTCAGAGATTCAGAGCACGTTTTATTTCTGCAACGACACAAACAATATTATACCAGAGCCTTCATCTTTCAAATAAACTGACGAGGAAAAATTGACAGTACATTGCTTCACGCTCTAACATTCAAAAACTGATACATGGAAGCTGAATTATCTAGAATTTCGGCTTTCGATAAAGAAATAGACGGTTGCTTACCAATTCCACAATCTTTTAAGTTGCATTTGCGAGTCTGTTTTTCTAGGCCTAGCTTGGAGCAATTTTTGCCACCATTGATAGGGACTGGATTAGTGCAAGTTCTCGTTCTGATCTGAATTCCTTCATTACACGATTTCGAGCATTTTTGATAATCTGACCATCCAGTGTAATTTCCATCTGTAAAACAATTTCATATTATTTGGCATGGCAGTTTTAAGGGGGTCTTGAGAAGGGGGAGGTGGAAAAGGGAGGTTGGTTTGCCCCAATCATGATGGGTTCTGAACCGATATTTGTGTAACTCTAATTCAAGGGGAAAAAAATACTTTTTAATAAGACAGGAATCAACGTTAACATTACTGCGTTTCATTGTCCATGCTCATTTGATATGGCTACAAAGAGAGGCCAGGAAAACAAAACTATCAATCTTTTGTCTCTTTAGGAATCAGGGAAACTTTTAAGGATTTTTTTTATAGATTTGAGACTCCTTTCAAGGGGCATCTTGAGATCAATAACAATTTAAATTAATTAATTTTATTCTGGAAACATTGTTTGACTGAAAGGAGTACTTAATTAAAGGGACTGGTGGGGGCTTTCCCTGATGCCCTGCTACGACTAAATTAACGAATCACAGTCTGATAGAATGTTACAGGCTGTATACACATTAAGACCGTTGACTCGCAAGCAAATATTGATAACTATTATGATTTTATCAAAATTCTTACCAACAGGGTAGGCATGCTGACATCTAACCCCACTAAATCCGTTATTGCAGCTACAATTGAAAGGAAAAGTACAATTAAAAAAATATCATAGATGTTGAAAACTGTTTGCAATTTCCATTAAAATTGCTACAATAAGACTTCAAAAATGTCTTTGCTTCTCTTGAAAGCGCGAAAGCGAACTCGGCCTAGCAAGCTCCATGTTGCTAAGTGAAAGAGAGCAACAAGCTAAAGTAAACATTTATATATAATAAGATGAAATAAATAATTGTAGATGCAGCAAGAAAAACGTTAAGGTTTAACTTACTTACCTGCACTTGATTTCTTTAGGCATTTTTTCACAACTACCATGGTTATTACACGACGAGGTAGAGCAAAGTTCTACAAACAAGAGTAAGATTAAAGAGATCCAAATGAAATTAAACTACAACAATTATTAGTATTTCAGGACATAAGTACAATTAAATTGCCTTCGCAAATAAGTTGCTTGGACAAACAATACAACATCAAAAATCATAAATTATAAATCATTATAAATTTAGTTCAGGCAGAGCTTAAACTGCAAGGATGAATAAATTGTCAACGAAATACCAAACAGACCTTGAACAGAAACACTTGAAATCACATAGCTGCTTCTACCCTGCTGCTCCAGCTTAGTCTTAACTATATCAGCTGTTATATTTGCAGAGAAATTGAAGAATACTTCAGAATTGAACAAAACTGCATTTCCAGATCTAAAAGGTAAAAAGAATGTTGAGAGGTATATAACAATTCATATGAAATTGTGTACAACCAAAAAGAACTTTCGCCACCGAAGAAGCTGATTTTTTTGGAGTCGGAATCAATAACAACAGAATAAAGTTGACATTAAATAATTAGAACTGTTTAAACAGGAAGAGACAAGAGTAAAGACAAGTAAACATACAAGAAGAACCAAGAGAACATACAAGGAAAAGGGATTATTATATCGATATTTTGGTGAAATCTTGGAATCGTGACCTACAATTGACAGTTGGTGAAACAAGGGCTCGCCGCTCCACTCTGCCCTTAACCAGTGTTTTTTTCTGTCATACAGACGCACAAGTCAACCCATCATTTAAGTAGTCTTACAAATCTGCTGTCTGCCTCTTTTACTATCTCATCAATATTTTGGCCTGCATTCGTGTCATGAAATTCAATTCTACCTGATCGCTTAACTAAGCCTCAAGATTTTCACTGGTTTTAAGCTTTTTTCGCTCTAAATCAAATAACTCGATTAACGTAAAAACTGTAATTTTCTGCTTCCAGAGACGTAGGGAAATTTTGTATTTCATTCGCCAATTGATATGTTTGCATTTTTGAACAGCCAATTAACACACAGAATTTACGACCACGTGATAAGATCCATGTAGTTTGATTGGCTGATTTCAAGACGTAAACACAGTCACAGCTCGGTCAAATACAAATTTTGCTTTCAAATGGAAATAGAAAAAGTCACAACGACTTACTGTGTAAAATTTAGGATGTCTGCCTTCACAAATCCACTTGATGAATTGAGCCGATTTTGCAACTAAAGAAAAAAGGAAAATAATTGTCAAATTAATTCTTGGCTGAGACAAAAGTCAAGAGTTTCAAATGAAACAACTATGAAGTTAAGAAAATAACTAAAGCTGAATGCTGAATGTGAAAGCAAAGTCTTTGATTTCTTTCTAACCCTAGAAAATGCATCTGCATCTGCAAAAATTGTTATCAATCAAAAAATTAACTTAGTTACCTCATTCGCCAATTTCATCGCCAAAATAGTGAAATTATTTGATGTTTTATTGATCAAATCTTGATAAAATGTTTCATTTGGTAAACCACCAGAAATTAAGAAGATTAAATAGTTATCACGCACAAACGGGCTTGATGGTGTTGATGGTGCCAAAGAGACAGAAATTGTTGTTTGCTGGACAGTTGTAGAAGCTTGCACCTTCAACTCTGTTGCTGACATGTCAATTGTGGCACTTTCTGTATTCAGCCTAAGCATGACTGAGGAGGAAAGGAACATTGGTGATATATTAATGAATACAGAGCTAGTTAGCTTCGTAACATTGACAGCTTCGGTATTAAGAACCCCAGTTGCACTAATCATTGCATTTGTTGCACTTTTGCTGCTATCAGAAAATAGTTCATAAATTGTTGTCGTCATATGGTTTGGCATAGTGGATAGTTGTGAGGTTGGTGTTGTCACATCAATTGGTGATGTTGCATTTACAGCTTGTGATAAACTCGCTTCTAAGCTGGTCACCACCATCAAAGCTAATGAAGTCATCCATGATGATTTAACTCCAAAAACGCTTCCTCCACTGCTTATTCTTTCATTGATAAACACAGATGATTTGTTTTTAATCATTTCTGTTTCTCCAAAGCCACTTTTAAGAGAAGAACTGTTCGTAGAAAACGCAAGGCTCTTTAAGTTCTTGTTTTCAATCATTGAATTTGATTGAATTCGACTGGAATTAATATTTGATGGAATTATGGTTGTTTGAGAGATGCTTCCCACCTGTTGATATGAATTCGTTAAGGCAGTGCTGAATGAATCTTGAATTCGCTCATGTTGTGATGGCTGAATATAAGAAGACATTGAGTCATCACTGAGGAGAATGAGCGTTTTTGATCTGACCGTATTATTAACACCACTTGAAGTAAACAGGATAAATGATTCACTGCTTGCTGTAGGCGTTATTTTCATCGACTTTTCTAATTGCTGTAGAATATTTGTAGAAGTTAGTTCTACCTGATGAAAACTTCCCCTAGAACTTGATATCATTATCTCGGGACTCTTTACGGCACCAGATTGGTATTCTGTGATGCTGTTTTGAATAACAAGGCTGGAAACCGCTTGTGACTTGAGTGTTTCTGATGCACCGTATGAAGGTTCATTGAGGCTGTAGTACAATGAAGACATCAGAGTCTTCTGAGATTCATCACCAGTCACAGAAATAATTGTTGTAGGAAGAACCAAGATCTGGCTAGAGCTGTTAGCACTTGGCGACAAATGAGAACTAAGTAGGTTAACTGATTCTTGCGAGCCCAGTGTTTCCAGATTTGAATTTAGTGAACGCATACTGCTTGAACCATTGACGCTAATGGCTGATGACAGTTGTGCTCTGACCAGACTCAACGCGTTTAGAAGCAATATTAGCCAAAACTGAAGAGACAAGTGTAAAGTGCATCCTAGAAAAAATAGAATAGAAATATCTAACAGAAAGTATTTCTAGATAATTCATAAGATGCAAGCATGCGCTGATATCAGTTAAGAAATACGATTATTCTCGTAACATACTATGGCTTTGAAAGGCATCATTCTTATCTTTCCTGTCTCCCCTCCTCCTATCAGTGTATATACATAAATACATAAATACATATACACATAAATATACACATATATACAATTTTTACAAACGTTGTAATTCTAGCTACTAGCTAAGAGGTATTCTTCACAAGAGGTATCCTTTACAGGAGGGATATAAATTTGAATATATCGAAACATTTCTCTTTAATATTTCGATAAAACATGCTCAAACATACCAAAATCAGTTAAATCAAAAGTAAGAAATAATTAAGAAT
>JAACYV020277963.1:0-15233 GCA_009936425.2 Chrysaora fuscescens
AAAACACGGAGCAAGAAAAAGACATTTAATTCACTACAATAGCTCCCCTCCTAGAATGCAAACGGATGAGAAGCATTCGAAACGTAGAAGGTAAAAGATTGTCAAAAATTAAATATTGAAAGTTAAATTAAATTGAAGTTCAAATTGAAATGTTAAAAATTGAGTGTTTAACCGTGTTGAGAGTTGATGTTGATCCGGTTGTGCGTTGTTGTTGACTCTGACTCGATGTTGCTTGCTGACTGACTTGCCTTGCGATCCTGCCAGGTGAAGTTGATCGTCTGCGATGATGTGATAAGTTGATTTTGCGAAGTTTTTGAGAGGTTTTATGAGTAGGCTAACCAGGAACCTGTAAGAGAAGGTGGTTGAGGCACTGTGAGTGAGTGCTGCGTTGATGCCTTGAAATTGTGTGTCAGCACTGTAGCAGTTGTTGAAGCCCCCGATTTGCGTTGATTGCTGCTATGCTGCTGAGGATGAGTTGATTGCTGCCAACATTTTCTGGGCGCGGAATGTTGTAGACCTTGCGTCAATAAAGACCAGCTTTTGAAGGATCTGCTGCCGAACCTTGACGAAAACTTCAGAGGCAATTTCTTGAAGCTTGACAAGACCAGAGCGAGTGAGTGTGTTGCTGAGAAACATTGACGAAGGATGTTCGTGCCTTGAGAGTGAAGATGCTGCTCATCGAAAGTCACGTCGTGGTCACCAATTTAGGAACGAAGAATTGAGTTCGCTAAAATCCATCCGACGTCTAAGGTAGTTTCCAACAACCTTCTAGTTTTAACGTGCAGAGAACACGGAGCAAGAAAATGACGTTGTTGTGTTGACTATCATTTTTCTAACTAAACTAAAGAGATTTTGTATGTACAGGTTTTTATATAGAAATGAAATGCAAAAATTAAGGTAAACAACGTAAATGTAAATTAGTGATAACGCATAACAGGAAATGAAATAAGAATGCCTTAACGCAAAGGTGATGCGGCGTGTGAGGCAAAGGGATGGAAAGCGAAACTAAGTAAAAATATGAAAATGAATGAACTTGAGGAAATTAGCTTGAGAGAGAGAAGAAGGCCTAAATTTACAATATTTAATTCACTACAAACACTCCACTGTACTGATGATAACCCTCCACTGTACTTCGCACCCTCCACTGTACTGCACATCCACCACTGTACTGCACATAAGTTATCCCCGGTGATAACTTTGTAAAAATTAAAAATATATTTAAAGTTATTTTGAATTTTTGAACTGTCAAAGCTCGTTTTGTACATGCTAACTCAATAATTTCACTTTTGATGGTTGTTTATCCAGTTTAGAGCTGCTAACATTTGGGAATTAAATTTTTGATTTCTCTTTTTAGGCAGTATTAAAAATTAAAATAAAGAACAGGCACATAAATGCTGCCATCGAGAAATCTCTCTTGGGAGAAAAACATCAGCAAACTCAAAATGAAGAGTTTCAAGAATGATATATTTTGATGTCACAAGCATCTCAGATATAATTCAACCCAAGCAGGTTAGCTGTTGCTTCAGTACTTTCATCAGGCTATTAACCAAGTGCTCTCTATTCAATGTCGTAAATCTCAAATGCAAACAATTTAGAAAGCGTTTGGAACATTTTTGTATAACAAAGATTGCGATAGTCATTAGCTGGAAAGGGCCTTTAAAGTGGATCACTTTTTTGGAGTTCGCATTTATGGAAAGAGCGGTAAGTCTGGATAACGTCAATATTCCGGTAAATTCAACATAACGCAACTTCATTCAAAATTTTTAGTCTAAACTTCCCCCGGCTTCCGCTCGAAGCTGACGACAATCCCTCAATATCAAATAACAAAATCTCAGTTTGTAGTTCTCTTTTCTCTTCACCTGCAAAAGTACCAAGTCTCTTAGGTCTTTCGTTCCTATTTACACAGTCCGGCTTTACAGCTTTCTTTGTTACAGGTCCTTTTAACTCTAACGATGCAATGCCTTGCAGTGGTCTTTTTATTTCAGTTAACTGTCCTTGACTCAGTTTATGGAGCTGTTAGCTCGTATCACTCCATCTCTACTCTTTATATGATTGATAATCGATAATGCCAATAACTCTTTTTGATGCTGCTGTCAACAATAAGAAAAATCTCACCTACTTCAGGCACTCTAGCTTGTGTTTTGTTTAGTCCGTATTGCTTCTGCCTCTTTTACTCCAGCCGTTGTCAACTTTACTTAGCTGATCTCTTGCTTTGGAATTTCTTATGAAACGTAAAACCCAAGCAGTTGGCTACACGGAGTAATCTTTTTGGACCAAAATCTTTCAGATCGATCAACGTGGACAATCCATCATTCTGCTTCACGGTAGCAACTTGTAAAATTGGTGTGATTTCTTCATCTTCTATTTTTCTTCTTCCTTTGTTAGATGTGGGTGTTTTGGACATTCTTCTGAAATCAACCATGGTGATCCCTTTCACCAAAGTTTACTATCACTTAGCTGTATAGGTGGCTTGCCCCTTGTGCCTAGATTAGCAGGATTTTTATCGGCTGGGTAAAATCTCCACTCTGCATCACTTGTAAGTTGCTCTATTTCTTTGGCCCTATGCTCAACAAACTGTCGATATTGACCTCTTCTTTCAAGCCAATGTAGAACCGTGCAACTGTCTGAGCACGTGTAAACTTTCTTGATCCCGAATTCCTTCAATGCTTCTCTAACTGTGGTGACTAATCTTGCTGCTTTTCTCGCTGCTGTCAACTCTAGACGTGGAATCATCATGTCGTTCTTCAAGGGCAGTAGTCTTGTTTTGGCTGTCAGCATTTTTCAATTCTCACTTCTGGTTACTTCGCTACTGAATGAGCAGCACAATGTGCTGTTTGACTAGCATCTGCAAAAGTATGTAGTGACATCTCTTCTGGTTTCTCTGATGCCACACATCTCGGAAATTCTATCTCTTGCTGTTGCTGCACCTGACTTACATATGTGTTCCACCTTTTTCATTGACTGAACCATCAAAACTTATTCCTTCTCTGCACACATCTTGTAAAATCTTTCGAGCTACCATTGTGACTGGTCCTACCACTCCAAGTGGATCATAAATTCTCGACAACCAGCTCAACAATTCTCTCTTTGTCATGTTTTGGCTTCTTTTTTGTTTACTCTACACCTTCTGATAGCTCCACAGCCATTACATCACTCTCTTGATTCCACTTGATCCCAAGTACCTTACTCTGACTTTCCTCCTGATTTAAACCTTATTTCGCAAATGTTTCCTCATTATCATCTTTCCGTTCCTCTATCAGACTAGTTCGTGCTTCCTCGATGTTTGACTTCCATTTATGAATTGTAAATCTCCCCTTCTCCATCTCCTTTCGTCCTTGTCTTCAAATGCTGTCTCTGGAACCTTTTCAAGGATTCTAGATCTTATTTGCTCCTCTATGATACCATTCTATGCTTCCAACTGCTCAGGTATTGCTGATAATCTTTTCATCTGTGAACTTAACCGCCCCTCGCATAGCTGCTTGTTGTATTGTAACGATGATCTGATTGACTCCGACTTCCATGGTAGTTTAACAACGAAACGTGTACCATTGACCGTGACTGTATCTTTAAACTCTGTATGCACTGGATCGCCCTCTCTAATGCCAATAAGTCCCACAATCACTCTACCTATGATTATATCTCCTGTTTGTCTTTAATAAGTCTGACACCGGGGCTAAATTTTTACAGTCTCAAGATTTTCACTATAAACGAAGACCCAGAAGAGAGGTGCAGCTGTTTTGCTTCTTTTTTCGAAGTAGAATGTAAGCGTGCATCAGTCATCGTCGTTCATTGCGTGCAATCGCACGGGCACGCGTTCGCACATGCATGAGTCAGGCATTTGATCGCTTTTTTCTGCCCTTCTTAGAATGGTTTTCATAATGGATATCTAACATTTCATATTCGCGCAAGCTGGGCAATATCGAGTGTCTTCTTTTATAGCGCTTCTTTATTCTGCATATTGAAATGCGCTATTATTCATTGTTGGACAAATTTCCGGACATTTCTGATATTCAGTTTTTATTCAAATAATCGCTTTGTACAATTTCTGCTTAAAATGAGGCAGGCATACGTTGCTTATAAGTGATGCTGTTGACTGTGAGTGCCATATTTATTCACCTTGCATTTTTCCACTCGTGTTTCACGGATATGGCTGCAAATATGGGCCACAAGACAAACTGCGCACATTTTTGTTGTATGGAAAATCGGATCATTGGTCATAAGGTCGAGAAGAGGGATGGAAAGAAATTCGTGAACATGATCTGGTGCAAAGTGTGTGCTCGGAATGTCTCCATATTTCTTGATCTTCAGCTCGAATGCAATAATCAGTTAAGCCATTTTCCTGTTACAATGCATGAAGTAAACAAAATAGGCATGAGTATGAATCGCACGAAATTATTCGTGTGGTTTACCATGACATTTTCCTCGTGACGCATCTATATTATAACGCGCAAATGTTTATATGTATCACGAAATCCTTTGTTTGCAGCTGCCTCGTTTTACGGTCGGCGCTCTTTCTTTTTCTCCTCCATTCAGACCTTGTCGTCTCCCCTATCTGCCCTGCAGTGTCAAACCTATTTTATTTTGTAAACTTACTTCTCACCGACTTGCCATCTTCGATCTTAAACGTATTTCCATCTTCGCTACTCAAAGGCCCTTCCGCCTTACTGCTTGCAGCATGCTTGCAGCAAATACCGTTTTGAGACAAAGACAAGGAGCGCATTTCTAAGATGCCTTTCAAATGTCAAATGATGCGTGGTTGCCATGACAGCTCTCAAGTTGACTGTGGATTTATTGTGCAGTAGTGCAAGTAGTTAGCCAGGAAAGGACCTTGGGAACTAAGTGAGCTGGAATTATGCGGAAACGAGGACCTATATCAAAATCCACCCGTTCGAGGCAAGATTGGGCAGGAGCAGAGGCGCAGCGCAGCGGAAAAATAAAAATGATTATAAAAATGATTCTTTTTCTCAAGGTTTCAGTGACTTACACATCGACTAGTTCTGTATAATTCTCTAATTTTTATTTGCTAATTGGTCATTGCTAATTATTCTACCTTTATACTTTTAGTGGGAAATGTTTTATTGGTTGGTTACCAGCTAGAGTTCTATTTTTTGAAACCTGAAATTGCGTTCATTACTGATATTGATGGCTTTATGTAGGGCATCGTGTCTTTTTACCTTATAAACAAACTAAATTATGTTTCAATCTGCTTGTAACAATATCAAAACATTTCAGATTTCACCTTAAAACCACTATTTTTTTCACTTTTAGTGGCATAAGAAAGTGATGGAGACAAGATTTGAGAAAAAATTAGCTATTAATGGTTTTCATGTTTTATAGCCATACTCTTCATTTGATGTCATTCTTACATATTCCTTTTAGCCTGAAAACAATAAAACGGAGGAAGAAGACCAAACACTGATAATATTGAAAACGAGGTTTGTAATGATTTTGTTGGTATTCTAGGAGAGTTCTCGAAATTTCAACCTAATCTTTGTGCACTTAAGTGTACAGTAAACGTAAATTAGTATATCATCGAAGTTTTCAATTGGGCCGTCCAAGGCAATCATATCTGGGTCTGGTATTTCGATCTTGCTAGTGGTCAAATGCAATCAATATTTAAGCTTGGAGTTTTAAAGTTGTAGTTCCTAATATTGAAATATTAATTGGGAATTTTTGAAAAGTCTGATTCGTTATGTGCTTATTATAGATTTGTGGACGATCTTTAAATGCAAGGAAAACTTTAAAGTGGACCTACCATTTTTTGTGAGTTCGCATTTATGGAAAGAGTTTTTATATTAACTAAGGATTAACTTTTTACCCAGCATTAATATCTTTGGTCGTTTTTGAGTTATGGCCGTGTGGAGGAAATTATTGGTGACGTCATAGCAAGGACCTGTCTTAGTCACAGACCAAGAAAATAAAATAAAACAAGGGCCTGGGACAAAGCTAGCCTAGACACATAAATCCAAATTGTACATAAATTGTCAGAAGCCACCCATGAAACACATTTAAAGCTAATCCGGGGCTCGATTCTGAAGACGTGGTGCAATCATTACTCTTACCATGGTCTGTGCCTTAAGACAGGTCCCTGCTATGATGTCATCATTGATATCCTTACACTGCCATGATTCAAAAGCGACGAAAGATATTTAAGTTTTGTAAACGTCATTCTTATTTACTATCTAGCTAAGCACTTTCCAAAAATGCGAACTTCCAAAAAGTGATAGGTCTACGTTTAGATGTAGCTAAAATGTAGCTACCCTGGCCACAGAGATAGCATTTTGTAGTTGGCTCCCCTGTTGGCCCACCCACTCACAGTTTTTGTATCAATCGTGTTTACTCTCTAACTAAAATTTAGTATCATTCATAGATATTTGGTGGCTGTCTATCGATGCCGCTGAGTGATCGAAAGAATGGAAAGGGAGATTTGACATTTTTCGGTACGGGAGAGGCTTTGACGTTTTCTGTTGAGTCCATGATGGAGATGTTCCTGTGGACTGAAATCGATCAGGTTGATTGCAAGCCCCATTCTCTTCTTAAACGAAAATGTAGTTTTGTCATTGTTGACATAAAAAGCACGTCACATCGTAAGCGAAGATCATTTAGAATATCGAGGAGGAAAGTTTCTGTCAAATTGCAGGGTATTCCAAAAAACTTTTCCTTCGCGGATATATCTAGTCATAAATCTTATGGTGGAATTCGAAAGAACTCGTCAGTTGTTCACCTCACCCAGTATGCACACATTGATGACAACGGAACGTGCTCAGAGCAAGGCAGCCCTGTTTTACATCTGTGCGATGTGTCAGCAATATCCAAAGATTCTCCCCTCTCAGTATCAATCTTCCCTCCGTATTCAGCGGATCTTCTTCCAAACTTTCCGGGACTAAAGCTGCTGCTGCGAATTATAAACCGAATTCTGCCAGTTCACAACATGACAGTCGTGTCCATTATATATACTCGCTGTCCGAAAATCAAGTCGGGGAATACTCGTCGGTAGGTAAGAAGACGCCGATGACATACACCGTATTACCCATCTGCCTGGTGAGTTATGTTTGGTTGAAAAGCGGATAGAGTTCGATCACGAAGATGGTAAGCCGCACCCTGAACATGCTCATCATGTCAAGCATGCACCCAACGATCTTTTCGTCGCCGGAAATGACCGTCGCTTTATCATTGGTGGTGGGTAAGTTATCTCAACATCTTTCTTATGCTTTGTCTATCATGTTCGGGGAACGATCTTAAGGCACAAGAGCTTTGTAGTCATATACTACTTAAACGTTCAAGAGGAGGCTTGCTAGGAAGTTTCAATCCATGGTAAAGTAGACGCATTCTTTTTTGGGAGTTCGCATTTATGGAAAGGGACTTTATAGTAATTAAGAATGACGTTTAAACAAATTTTGTCATTTTTTAGTTATGGCCGTGTGATGGAAATTTATTGATGACATTATAGCAGGGACCTCAGACAATGGTATGAGTAATAATTGTACCATATCTTGAGACTCAAGCCCCAGGTTAAACATGGTTCAAGGATGCATTCTGATCATTACTTTTAGAGTACTATTTGAAACAATAATATTTGACAGAAGCAACTGCATTGCCCGCTTGTGTGCAAGTAACAATCAAGAAATTTTAGCCAGCCTTTTCTTTGAGTGTGGTTGTTCTATTTTGCATGTAGTCTTATAGTTAGGAAATCTGTTGAACTGTGTAGAATTAAGCAGTTCTTGAGAGAATCATGTCACTGGGAAGCAGCTCTTTTAGTTTGCTTTATTCATCATAGAAGAGTCTCAGTCATGACACGCTGTTGTCCAGGAAAAAAATGTCTCTCAGTAATTGAAGCGTTCTCAAAACTTCTGCTGGACACCTCTCTTTCAAAATCAACTTCTTTGCCACTAAATGGACCTATAAATGTTGATATAGGTTTTTGCTATCTACTTGTCTGTAAAAAAGTAGTTTAAATGACAAAATGAGATAAAACTCATGTGCATTTAGTAGCATTTTTATATCTACTTTCTTTATTATTAGGAGTCGTCTGTTTGGTTTGAAATCATGTCGTTCTCTTCTCTCTGTTGTAATTAGTAGAGTATTTACACTGTCCAGTGTCAATTATATCGCAAATGAAGATACGTTAATGAATAGAATACTGTTAAAACACTGATAAAAAGCTACAACCTGCATCTTTTTTGTTGAATAACATAACGACCCATTTTCCCCCGTTTTTACAGGTGGATAGACGAAAGCCTGTATCGCGGTCGAAGTGAAGTGTGCAGCACATTCCACAATCGAATTCTAACAAAATCAGCCGCTGGGGACTTCAATTGTGTAAGACTTGAAATCTTTAGATTCAGAGATGCCGATATTTGATGCAAAAATGAGAAAGTTAAGTCAGCTTATTATTCTCTTCGTCCAAATTATTGAAGATAAGTTTATATATTTATAGCTATTAACGAGAGACACAGCAATCATGTAATAATTAAAATTTGACATGCAGTCCATGGACCATGGGACTACTGTAAAAGTCGGGAGGGGGGGGGGCATGACAAATTTATATTTACTTATAAAGCGCAAAAATTAGCACTACTAGTAGATCTTATGAGTAACGACACAGATGCAATCCAATCATACAGATTAAATGAGAAACTTTGCATGATTTCTTTAATCCCATCAGAAGCGCGAGGACCCTTGAGTAAAGCATTGGCCAAACGAGAAATGTTGGATGGACGTACACGATCATACATTCTTGTGTGACCGAACATTCTTGTATGAAATGGGGTGGCCAAACGATATCAAACACCATCAAACATTTTTGTGCTGTCATGAGTAACACTTCTATTATGACTTGTTCGCCGCCATCTTGACAGAATTTGAGGGTGCGATAAGCATGACCCGGCAAAACAATCACAACATCACACATCTTGCACGACGACAAAAGAAATGTTTGAAAAGTTTGACCGGCTTCAAACACTTTTGAACACCAACGTACACCAGATTACATCATCAAACAGGGTGTCACAGTGATCGGTAACACAACAATGTATGATCGTGTATGTTCATTGAACATTTCTTGTTTGGTCAAGGCTATAGAATATGTGTTCGCCCTTGTCCGTGGTCCCTGCAACCGTTATTTCTGTATACCCACCATACGATATAACCAGTTTTTGTTATATGGTCATATCAGTGTATATTAAGTGATGGTTTTCATTCATAGCAGAGATCTCTTCGACCTCTGTGGAAACTCTACAATGATACATGATACAATGGCTGCCAAAAGGTCGTTTCGGGCTGGTTATTTTCCCGGAGGAAATAGTATTTTCAGGGTTCGAAACACACATATTTTAGATTTGCTAAACCACTACCATGCACCGTAAAACATTTTACTTAAATACATTTGCTTGCCATTGGTATAAGATAATAAGCAAATTAGATAATAATTTTGTAATTGGAAAGTTTAATAAATCAGAAGAGAATACGTTTTTGAATTTAGATATAAATCAACGAAAATTATGGTGGGTAAATAAATTGTGCCTTTTCTCTTGGTATTGTTGGTTCAGGAAGCCGGGTGCGCTTGGGGACAAAGGTGCATCGAATGGCCAATACTTTGCTTGATTGCCTTGAGGTAGAGCAGGCATTCGTTATCCTTTCTTCTTTAGACAACGAGAAAGATCGAATTAAACAATTTGCTAGCTTATTGTAAAATGCCCAGATCCCTGGCTGTGATAAATATTTCCTATTCTTCAAGTTTCAACCCTATAACGTTACTAAGTATCTTATTTTTTAAAAAAAGTTTCACAAATAGCAAGAAAAATGTTCACAGCTGCATAATTCCCAATATTTCATGATTATTTCACAAGTGGAAGATGTTTATACCCAGATTAATCGAGGGAAGAGCTTTTTTTAACCTATCATAATGTTGCCGGTGGCTCACTTTAAGTCATAGTTAAGCCTCGTTTCTGACTGCTTAATCTCTCCTTTGCTTTCCTTTCTTTGTCCAGTCCCAATGCCATTTGTTGAAGAAAGATTCCATTGAGAAAACGATATAATTCTTCAGTATTTCAACATATCACTGCGCTTCTTTTTCGTTTGCTGCTTCTAAATTCCTGGGGATATTTTAGCTCGTTCCGGAGCATTTCTTAGATGTTCGATCCGTTAGATCGTTTCGCTGTGAGGCAGAGAAACTTCAACATAACGTTGATGGTGGAATGAGGATTTCCTGCGATCGCTTTTTCATGAGCTTTCATCTAAAGCTTTCATGAGCTTTCATCTAAAGTTAAATTGCACGCAACATTCAATTGCAATGTTTGGAGCGGAAGAACGTTGTGTGCATCTCTCCTTAAACCAAACAACCTCCTGATCCCTTTTCCCACTGAATTACATCGATATGCATATATGAACGGATTGGTTGCCCCATTTATATATAACACCAAGGAAGCCCAAGTATGTGCCCCTTGATAATAGAAAGGCGCTTGCATACCTCGCACAATGTAAACAGTGAAGACTACCAAGATTATGGTAACTGACATCCAGCAAATGCTGTAAAGAGATAGGACAGCAATTACCGACCTGTTTATTGTAACATTTGCATCCACGTTTGCCGAGGTGCTCTGCATTACTACACTGTGGGCACTAACTATACTCAGAATCTTCTTACACTTGACGCAGATATAAGCCAGTCCAAACATGGCGACCAATGAAAAGCTCAGAGTTCCTATCATTTTTATGTAAGGCTCTTCGGCAAGATTGACAACAGCAAGTACTATGCTTGCGATCAAACAAATAATTGCACTGGCTATAGCTTGCTTTGTATTTGTATGCTCATTGTAATTGAGACCTGTGAGACGTGCAAATAGCGATCTCTTGCAATCAAACAGAGAATGAACAAACTGCTGCTGCCACTCATGAGGTGGAAAAACCAGTTATCCTGTCTGTTTCACAACTGATAATTGCATGCATGAATACGATTGTTATCACATAAACCGCAATGGCATTTCCCGAAACTGAGAAGAGTATGGTTATAATACTAATAACGGTAAATGCAACTTTTTCTTCGAGACTTTTTAGTGGTACTACAATAATAAAACATGCCACATTAAACTTATCGTTATTACTAAACCCATAAATTCAGGCGTGCTACTACAATTAGATCGAATATAAATTATTGCTACATTGATAGACTGAATATAAATTATATTAAAAATGTGATAGCTAATTTACAAGTTGACAAATTGATGTATACAGATTGCTTAATTGTCATAACCTTTGACATAAAATTGCAAACTACCAATAAATATTCCGCACTGGTTTTCCTGTGAATCCAAACTGTGAGTTGGCGGAAATAGACTTATAATAAAAATAATCTCTTTAACATGCTATGAATAGAATATCCAAAACCTGTAACTTTTAAGCAGTATTGCTTCGATTTGATTGTGCTCTCTTTTTTGCTCGTTTTTTAAAATCTAAACAAGATTTTTTAAACAATTTATTTATCGATTTATCAATTAAACATTTTGAGAATTTAACTTGTTCTTAGTCATGGAGGAAATTAACGATGTTCTATAAGCATTGAGTTTTATTTACCTTGCTGATTGAGCATCTTTCCTGTGAAATTAGAGTTTTGTGCAAAGTTCACTTCCTTCATAACATGAAACGGGTTTCACTACATCGCTGTATTCCATTCGATGTCTTTAGTTTTATTCTCTGCAAAATCTGTGACGTAACCACTTGCAGCTGCAACGTGACTCATTATACAAAATTTGCTTTTCCATATGTATAGGGATATTTTTGAAAACTCATATTTATTTATTCGTTTTCGAAAAAATCTGCGTCCACACGGATACGAAGAAATCACTAGTAAAAACGTTTGGGCATGCGCAGATTTTATTGCTGCCAAATGCTATTTTGGTTTCGTCCGTTTACATCCAACAGACCACTGTGTAAGTAGGCCTATTGAATTAGTGTAATAAGTGAACGATTGGCAAAAACGCTGCGAATTGTAAACACACAAGGCCTGTGGTCCAAACCAAGGTTCTCAAAATCTGGAAATGTTTCATACCATTTTTCAGCAATGAAAACTCCATCGACGAAGTTGTCCTGCCTGGCCTAACCCAAAAAAACCTCCTTCTTTCATATGGCTTGTTTGCTCTTCTCGTTGTGCGATAAACACGTTCATTCGTAAAAGCAACGAACGGATCAAATATTGACACCTTCGTATAATAATGTTTTGAAGGTTGAATAGCGAAACAACAAAGCTCGACAATAGGGGTGAAATTGAGCGCGCCAAACGTCATCGTTTTTGAAAAAAATTCGTTTTCGCTGTCCACACGACAATATGAATTTCAAAAATCTCCACCCTGGAGAGCGTTTACAAAAAGCCCCGTTTTCATCTACCGAAAATGTCGGCTACGTGTTGAAGCCAAAACGGATAAATAAATATGCGTTTTCGAAAATATCCGTATTCGTGTGATGGGAAGAGGGGAGGAGGGGGGGGGGGCAAATTTCAAGAAAGGACCTCGTTTATTCCGTAAGAAATATTTCTCTTTAATAAACTTCATAGAAAACGCTATATTTCTTACCAGGCATAAACTATGGTAGAAGGTACAACATAGAGAGATTGATAGTCTATTTTGACGAAATCTAATCGCATAAAACCAAATAAACACATTTAGATAAATAGTTATTTTGTATCTTTTACGGTACCTATGTCATACCGGGTATGAATCCACTTTTGGCAAATTCATTCTACGGTCTTTTGGTGTAAGGAAAGTTCGAACTGCAGGTCTTTGATTCAACTTTTCGGTTCACACATCATTCCGATCATTAGTCCGAATTCGCAAGACTGAAAACAACTTGTTGGCTGTAAAAACACACTTTTCCATTGTTATAATGTGTGGTCAGACAACAGAAACACCCACGGGGGGGGGAGGTTCTTGACTACATTTTGAGTAGGGGTCTGCCTGCAACATACGAGAATACCCTTGCCATGACTAATTTCTACAAAAAGATACCCTTGGCTAGACTAATTTACTAATGAAACCATGACTATGATGAAACTTGGAAAAGCCGAAGATCACAATCACAACTTCGACTTCAATTTTCCTGTGGACTAGCTCTCCTTCAGAAAGTGATACTTTGCGCAATGTCCCAAACTTCTTTTGCAGAAACAATTACAGTTCCCTCGACCAACGTCATCAAACAGATACTCTTGGCTGGAACAAAATTTCATAAAAGTATACCCTTGACTAGACCAGAAGCCCGAAAAAGTATACCCTCTATCGCGGCACATCCCCAGGTACTATGGAAGAAACCCCCCCCCCCTTCCCGTGGAAAAACCTGGCTTCAACTTTGTTACTGGCTGTTTCCTATCTCTGTCTTAGCATATAAAATAGGCTGATCCTGGCAGCATGACATCAAAACGTTCAAAAACAGCATCTAGAAATTCTTCCTTGTGCCCCCCCCCCCCAGTCTGTATTTTAAAAAGGCGCTTTGCTACTGTATACAGCATGCGTACTGTATACTGTACACGTCTTTTACACCTTGCATTGATCCAGTCCTCCTGCCAAGCGTCACGATGAACCTAGTTTATTTTTTGTTGCCCAGCAGCCCGTCAATTCAATTCAATTGATCAGTGCCAAAAGGCCTATCTCTTTGTCTAGGCCTATCATCCGCCTCTAGAAGCAGCAAAGTACTGCTCAATTCGACAGGCCAGGCCATGGGAGTAATTCCATTTTTAGAGCAAGGGGATAAAGCTGCTTCTTGACTATGATACTTGATATCCCCGGACGTAACTAAGAAGATGTTATTGAAGTAGCTAGCACTGCTTCAAAGCTATGCACATGGAGTAATTGTGTCCATTTGCATTGTTAAGTTTTCTGCCAAGTTTGCTAAAACACTGTTACTTGTTTTAAAGGGGAAAAAATTGGACTATTTGTGAACCCAAGGGCCATGTACCATGTACGTGTCTTAATCTAGCTGTTATTGATGAATAAATGTATTTTTTTGGAGGTGGACTCAAAGGAGCACAACCTGTCACTGATGCTCAAATGCATGTATTTGAAGCAGGTAATTTTGGCATTCCTTTGACTTTTTTGTATGTTTTTATTTATGTCATGAAAAAAAATTCCCCATCAGTTATTACTGCAGAAATTATTCTGAGGGAAAAAAGGATTTATTTTGTCGTAAAATTGTTATCTTGTTTATATAAAGTGTGAATCTCTTTGCTTTAGCTAGTTAGTTATGACCAGATGGCACTCTGACATCTTTCAATAAATTTCATCCATTTCGCTCTGTCTACCATTGCATCTTTCAAGTTTTGCTTGTCCGTCAGAGGGGCGTCCTCTCAATCCCTTCCCATGTGTAGGTTCCAAAAGTAGCAGGTTGAATGTATCCTTATCTTTTTGCAGCTGATCTTAAACTTCTTCTAATGATCCCTATTGGGTTTGGTACTTTAAAATTATTGCATATCTATCTTTCAGCAACCTGCAGTTTGATTCAACTTGACACATGTGGCATTGGTCCAAATCCAAGACATGGTCATGTTCTTGTAGCAATAGGAAATAAAGTTTATGTTCATGGTGGTATGGCAGACAGAGACATCTATGATGTTTTCTTCATTCTCGATAGAGATGATTTTTGTCAGTCTTTTGTTCATTTTGAAATGAGAATCAACTGGAAAAAACTTTGAATATTAGCATGAGCTTAAGGCAGCATTTCTAGTAATTATAATGCTACATAAAGACATCTATTAATCTTAGAAGCACAGATTTCCAGTTAAATTAAAATTGATTTAACTAGGTTTATAATCAAATTTCCCATCCTATAATTTAGAAATTAATCAATGGAGCCAAGTGAAACAATCTGGTGATATTCCTACTGCCAGAACGGCACACGCTGGTGTTGCAGTATCTAATTCTATTGATATATTTGGAGGAATTAATTTTACTGAAGCACTGAAAGACCTATACAAATTGGATGCTGGTGAGCTCACGTTATCCCATTTCTACTTGTAACAAGCTAGAAACAAAATACTCTTTGGGACAATCCCTGTTTTTACAGCATCTGACATTAGACTTATTACATGAGTCCCAGTATTCGCTCCTCCGCCCACCCCCGCAACAAAAACAACAACAGCTCAAACTACGCTCATACTGGGACTCATAAACTAACTATTTTAAAAACGGCCAGTTTTTGGCTAGCCTTGTTATGAGTTTTCATAGGATTCCAGTTCCGTGAAATAGCCTATT
>JAACYV020278185.1:0-15224 GCA_009936425.2 Chrysaora fuscescens
ATTTTACATGTTACATCAACTCAGTGTGGATAAACATGCACAAACATCTACCCCCTTAAAAATTTCGCAGAAAGTTTGAACCAGATTCCTAGGTTCCCAGAAAGAAAAAAAAAATTCCACCTCTGTGCATACACATACATACATAGCTACATTGAATATTTTATATCTGGAATGCATATACAAACATACATAGCTACATTGATACGATAAATCATAAGCTCCTTTCTATAAACTATATAAATGTAAGAAAAGAATTTCGAAAATATAGTGCACTCAGTTAGGTTTCGCTTTCGCTTCATCAGAAAAAAAAGGAACACAATTTTCTGATGAAGCGAAAGAGAAACGTAACTTGAGTGTACTATATTTCGAAATTCTACATACATTGATATATATAATGTCTTGAATGCGTACGTACATACATGCATCCATACATACATATATATATCGTCTGGAATTGCATTTTTATTTTACATTGAATTTTCTCTACCATCAAAGTTGAATTAATTTTCCCCTAGTGTTAATACTGTATGGTAAAATTTCTGAGAGAATTTTGGAGCTGGAATATTTTCTGCAATCTATGTCCCATGGTTCTGATACTTTTCCCACCTTTGCATAGAGCATTGGGTCATATGTAAATGATTCATTTAATATTTAATATGATCTGTTTGTTCCTTCGTTTGCAGCTTAAATACGAAGCTAGTCTAGCCATCCAGTTTTTAGAAGATTCAACAATCGATGGCTTTGATGCTCTATTCATGAAACCATGCAAGTTCGATGAGGTTTACGACCAGTTGTTCAGGTATATTTATGCTATTTTGATTATTATTAAATAAGTGCTTGAACTCACTTAGATTTCCCTATTTGACGTCATCAGATAGTGTTCGTATTAGCACGATGCAGGGAATAATAGATGATGATTACAATTGCTCCTCCGCCTCCTCCACAACAAGCAATCCTTTGTTTATCCTGTGTTAGCCCACATTTTTATACCGACTTGTATTAAGATGGTAGCTCGGAAACTGGAACTTCTGCAAATTCACAAGCAACCAACCAGTAAGAGTTGCGTGTTTTTCCATTGACACTGACTGTTTTCCCTCTTGTTTATCTTTGTTTCTTTGTTACATCTGATAGCATTTCAGTAAACTCTACGCTGCAAATATAGCCAGATAATGCTTTACAGATACATTCTGCCAAGTTTCTGCTGCTTTGTGCTATCTTGCCGGTTAGACGTGCTACGGAATCCATTGTTCTCTTCGTTCTTCCAATTTGATTAACTAGACTTGATTGAACTAGTTTGAACGGAATTATAATTTGAATTCAGTTTTGAAACAACTTAGCTAGACTTACATGAGTCCCAGCTCGCCAACAAACAACAGCAGCAACCAGGACGGCAAATAAATGAAAATTCTTTAGTTCAGTTTTGATGTCCTTATGTTAAGTTAAAATCATAAATAAACAACATGGTTATTCAATTTTTGTCAGAAAATCTAAATTTCTCTCCTCCCATATAAATTTCTCTATTGCCACTGCATTTAATGCCTCTTTTTCGAAGGCTAAAAGTGACCATCCCAGATCATAACGCTCAATTGATTGAGATGCGCATAAGGTATTGTGTTGCCAGTTATCTGTAGGTGTTATCTTTCACAGGATTCGTGATCTGAAATCGTTGGAGGAGCTTGGCAAAAAGAAAGTTTTACAGCCAAAACTGATTGATCATGGTGGAGATTGGTTATCAGTAGTTCTTGACTGGATAATGCCAAAACTGCGAAAGGGCTTGGGAAACAGAGTTGATGCCTTGGAAATGAAGAGGCAGAAATCAATCAAGGTTGCCTATTGATTTCCTATCAAATTTTATACTCGTAAATAATGATTTGTAAACCCTCGAATAAGCCCCATGGGCATTTTTGATGGGGGCTTATTCAAGGGGGAGTTATTTTAAAGTTTGGAATTTCCTCTAAGGTTGACATAAAAAAATGTTTTCTCATCAATAAAAGGACGGAATATATCTTACTATTTTGATCGATATGAATTATTACCCCGTGGGTTCATTCCAAATACTTACGTAAACTAGTATTCTGCAAATGAATCGCCATGGGGGTTATTCGAGAGGGAGCGATTATTTGCAAAAACGAATTTTTTGGTGAGGGGCTTATGCAACACGGGCTTATTCGGAGGTTAGGGCTTATTCAAGGATATGCGGTATGCCAATTATCTTTTAATATTTCTATTGTTTAATATTTCCTTTTGTTTTTTTCCTAGTGGTGCGTTGATAGCTGTCCTCCAACGTCTTGTATTTCAGAGATTGTAATTGGCTTGCTTTTGAGCAAAGAGCATGCTGAAAGCATTCTTGATATGGGACCTTCAGCAAATGATCCAGAGGTAACGACACTTTAGGAGAATTAACTCTCTTGAATAAAGTGTATATGAATATTTGAAGATCAACGTTTCCATCTCTCTTTGTCAGATTTGTTATATCAATGATCAACACGCAGCAGCACATCTGTTCGATCAGAACTGATAAATGAGACTAACTTGGCCATATACATATTCCATGACTTTACCACCGTTATTGGATTTCTTCTTCTTCTTCTTCTTCTTCATCTTCTTCTTATTCGTCTTCTTCTTTTTCGTCTTCTTCTTCTTCTTCGTCTTCTTCTTCATCTTCTTCTTCGTCTTCTTCATCTTCTTCTTCTTCTTCATCTTCTTTTTCGTCTTCTTCATCTTCTTCTTCTTCTTCTTCTTCTACTACTTTTTCTTCGTCTTCGTCTTCGTCTTGTCTTCTTCTTCGTCTTCTTCTTCTTCTTCTTTTTCTAATTCGTCTTCTTCTTCTTCATCTTCTACTTCTTCTACTTCTTCTTCTTCGTCTTCTTCTTCTACCCCTCGGATAATACTATCATCCGGTTATTTTTACTTTATCTCATGCCTCTTTGTATAATGTATAAATTTGTACTTTTATTTTCTACAGTTCTAATAATTTTATTTAGGCGCTTGAATTTAGACGTTTTTGGGGAGAAAAATCTGATCTGCGAAGATTCCAAGATGGTAGCATTAGCGAAGCCGTTGTTTGGGAAGCAAATAGCAAAGGCGAAAAAAGGAAAATTTGCAAACAAGTTGTGGAATTCTTATTGGAAAGGTCAGTTTTCCAGCCTCTAGCATTCGGCAATTTTTAAGCTTTTAATTTCGAGTGTTAAAATGAAGACAGGGAATAATGCATTGTTAATTTATGCTAAAATTCGAATTTTGCTTGTTACGGTCAATTTTGTTCAAATCTACTTCGACAAAAGCCAATTTTTGTTCAATCTGAAACCAGTGGAATAATGGAGACATTCGGGGCCCGTAGGAATTTAGTAAGACGGGGCCCTTATGTAGGGGCAATGAGGCAGAGTAAGCTCTACGTTGGAAGGGGGTTCGGGTAAGTGGGATTTTTTTTTAAACGACGCCACTTTGAAGCTCAAAAATTAACTTAATGGGGAAAAGAAAATTTTAGCATATTTGTATGAATTGCGTTTCCGAAAGTTAACATAAAATACTAGTGTACATATTAAACCACTATTCTTGGGTATTGAATAATAGTTTCTGAAAAAATCTTTGTTGTGTTGGAAACACTGGTAAGTAAGGGTTTTTGGGATGGCCTTAGGAAGCCCTTTAAGACAGTGTGGCCAAAAAGCACACAAAACGAAACATTTGTCGGGGGCCCCTTTTTGTTGGAGGCGTTACGCCACTGTCTAAAATTCGGTATTTACATTTTGTTGGACAATTCAAGTATGTTGCTGGATTATTGGCACTGTTATTGTAGGAAGAGGTCGATTTATTATAGTTTCATAATTCTTGGAATATGTACATCATATAATTATTTGTCTTTCATTGACATTGGATATTTGCGTTCTGTTCTTAGGTATTGCAAGCTTCAGCCATCATCAGTGACGTATAATGCCGATCAGTTTGACACACTGATCAAACCAAAATATAAAATCGATCCTGATTTATCTGATAAGAAACAAAAAGAAGCAAGATTGTTGGAGAGTTCCACAGGTGAAGAGGACTCCCTGTCAGTTATTTATATATTTGATGAACTGTGTCGGCAAATCCGAAATCTAGACGATTTGCCTTTAGTGGTAAACGCAATTCAAGGAATCCATCCAGTTTTCAGAATGACCGAGGTAAGATGGTAACTTTTCTATTTTTGAGTTAAAGAGTAAATTAATTAATTATTTTAAAAAATAATTCAGGTATATTGGCCAAGATAGCCTAGCCCTATAAAAATAATTTTGACTAAAAGTAAAATATTATCAAACTATAACTAAAGTATTAGCTACCTGAGCAAAATTTAAATTGAAAAAACGTTGCTAACTAAATAATGGAAAGAATCAAGAATACAGTAGGATCCATATGTGAAAAAAATAGAAGAAAACCGAAACAAGTGAGCGTAACAAAAGAAAAAAAGTATTTTAAAAATAACTACGATACAGTATTTAAATACTTTTTAGTTTTTTTTCCTCGCTAGTATTAAAAGCTTTATTCAGATAGTTGCAAAGGTCTGAATGGATTTGATGTCTGTCTGACTCAAAAGCAAGATAAAAATGTCATTGTTTCATACGCTACTCGATAAAGCATTTCTTTGGTATACCTCAAGAGCCATGAATGGAGCTAATTTTCAAACACTGATGACCATGGACAAGACAGGCATAGATTGAAAGGATGCTTGCTAGTCCCTTTTCACTTGCATTTCAATACGCTCCTTGTTTTGCCTTGATAAATACCCTGTTATTTCGTATCTTGCAGGTTTTTCCTCCCCGACCTTCATTGCAAGGGCAGAGCAAAGAATCGAAAAAACGTTTTGAACTGCCTTCGAAAGAAAAGCATTCTACATGGTGTCCGGCCATTGAAGGTGAGGTTATTTCATTTTATTTTATTATCTTGGGAGACGTAAATCCGAGAATTCGAATTGAAAATCTTTTTATCAATGTAACCCTATGATCAGGCGCGGATTAGTCCACCGGGCTACCGGGCGACCGCCCCAATTAAGAAATAGATATGAAGTACTAAGGCTAATAAAGCTGAAGTACTGAAGCTAATTTGTTTCAATACTGGTGAGAAAACCTGGCAACTTCGCCACTCCTAATTCCTTCCAACAGGGCCTTTTATTATATCATCCCAATGAGGAAATAAAGTACCCTGAAATCTTTTTGAATTGATTCCGATCATGCAATTTATATACCATCTCCAAGTATGTATTTTCTGTTAAAGTTTGGATCTAGTAAATGATGTGTGCTCTTGTCAATAAACTTGACTTTGCCAGATTTGATGCACCCATTTCTCATAATAGAAATGTGACCCCTGAAGAGAAGGAGCACGATTTACCTTGGTGAAAAGGGGGGCCCCTGAGAGAGATTTCTCGCCCATTTTTTGAGAGCTAATCCGCGCCTGCCCAGGATTGGCCTAATGTTTTTTTTATAATTACAGCGGTGCTGCAGTTTGAAGGCAGTGGTAAATGGCCTGACGATATCAAGGCTATTCAATACATGAAAGCTGCGTTCTATTTGCAGCTGGCCTCGTTACTGAAGAAAAATTGCGCCTTGGTTACCATGGCAAACAGTGACCATCTTGATGTCCTGAAGGTAAGCATTGAAGAATTTTTTTATTTGATTGATTTCCAACGATTTTCACTTTTCGCATGTGGTTTTCGCATCTATTTTAGTTGATTCTTGGAATTTCTGAAAATAGAACCATTTATATTATCATTTATTATATAATACAATCGATGAATGACATTTAGACCCCGTTTACACTGTGGCGGACGAATTCGGATCCGTATGAAAAGTTGTTCGGATCAGCCTTGCGTTTATTCTGTACCTGCTCTAACCGCAAGAATATTTGTACGGCTATCCGCACAAAATTAGTTGGGCTAGGAAAGCGGATAAGTTTAGTCCTGATAGCTGTCCGCCACAGTGTAAACAGGTTGATCCGCATAACTTTTGTTCGCTTTGACTACGAGACTACAAAACTATCTGAAAGAGGCATAAACATCATGGTTTCAATTGTAGTCAATTTCTACAGCCATAAGCAGCTCATCTGTCCCGACAAAATTTCCTTCTTTTTCAGCTTCTCTCTTATAAGGCATATCTGTATTTTTATTTATATAAGTATTAAATCTTATGTCACAACAATGTAAACACTAAGATGATCCGAACAACTTTGATCCGCATATCCGCCACAGTGTAAACGGGGTCTTACAAAGCGTCTTGTCATGTTTTAGTAAAAGGATGGAATTGTTGACGTCATAATGGTAATTTCCTTTAAGTTTCAGTATATGTAATAATTGCTCCATACCTTTAGCTATGGTTAGCTTCAAGTTAGTATTATCAGGGCCTCTCGATCGTTAAAGTAATTCTTTGAATTTAACATGGTTGAAAGGCTTTTTAGGGCTCTTATGTCAGTCTTTCTAATACGAGAGAAACGATCGCACGCGCACGCCTCCACAAACGCCCAAATTGGTCAAGGCGTGCAAAACATCGCACGCGCAAAATGAAAAAATGTGCGAGAAACATTTCTTAGAACTAAACATCCTTAGAGCTCGTGCGTATGTTTCGTCGATTTCTACCGTGGCGGTAAGTGGAAGTAACCGTTTAAAGAAAGTGTGCTTCGTTTCTACTTTTTGGGTCGATTCTCTCCCACTTTCGCAGATTTCCATGTCATCGTGAAAGGCAGCCATATCGAAAGGAAAAAATATTTTTTGATGAATATTTGCTACCTTAGTGCCATCTAGCTAGAAATCAGTGAGGTTGCAAGGCAATATTTGGACGTGGGGCCTGTAAACAGAAGACGATTACGGAAAATATGGCGACACCATCGCATGCGCAAATTAATCAACTCGTGGAAAACGCCGCACGCGGCCTATGTTCATATTACAAAGACTTTTAAATTATATCCTTATGCCGGTAATATATTCAGTAATATAGTACAGTGATAGCTATATTCAATTCTTCGTGGCATAGTCTATTCGATAGGTTATGTTATTGAACTTTTATTTTCATTTCAGAAAGGATTTGTATTCAGAATTCGAATATTCCACTACCGTGAAATGGTTTTATATCAACAATCAACGGAATCTGGAAGCTTGAAGAAAGAACACGAAAGTAATGCTCATCGTTTAGATGTTGATATGGTGAAGAGGCCTCTTCACAGCACCATGATCTACAGGTTAGTCCCAGTTAGTAGTTAAAAAGCGTAGATCGGCCCAGTTTTGACACGTTTAGCAGTATGGTACGTTAAGAGAATGACTGAGTTGGTAAGTCTAATAATACCTGAATACCTTTGTTGTTTTGAGTTATAGCCGTGTAAATAAAACAAAATAAGGGCCCGGGACAAAGCCTAGGTTAGAAATTTAAAAAACAGTACATCTATGATCAGAAGGCACTCATTAACCACATTTTAAGCTAATCTGAGGCTCGACTCTGAAAATATGGTACAGTTATTATTCATACCATGCCCTGTGCCTTTAGACGGGTCCCTGCTATGAAGTCATCAATGATTTCCTTGACACGGTCATTACTCAAAAACGACAAAAGATATAGAAGTTTTGTAGACGCCATTCTCACTTATTATGAAAGATCTTTCCACAAATGCAAAATCCCAAAAGGGTTATAGTTCCACTTTAAGAGGATGGCCGAGTTTGTCAGTAATCGCGTGGATGACGTCATTTTACTAGGATGCTGGAACTGAAGACTGGAATATTAAATTCATTTTTTAAGTCTGTTTTGTTCTCCTTTGTAGTATGCATCAGCGATTTCCGGTATACGGATTGACCACGAGGCTGGCAAAAAGATGGATATCATCACAAATGCTCAGTGATTATGTATGCGATGAGGCAGTTGAATTGTTGGTTGCATCACTGTTTGTCAAGGCTGCACCGTATAGACCACCGAGGTAAGATGACAAAATCAACATAATAATTCGTGTTAAAGCTTCTTGGGTCAGTAGGCTTTGTATTATTTTCGACCTCAGGTTCAAATATAACACCCCAAATTTGGACTAGATGCAAATTTTTATACTCCTAGTCTTATTGGTTGTTATTCTATCGCGATGAAAGTTTGCAAATTTATAGGGGACTTACCTGCTGCTAATGACTGAGGGTTTAAAGTTTCAATCCCAGCAATTTTCACAGTCAGATTCCTTATAAATTTTCAAGCATTTTTTATCTTCAAAAAAATCAAGAATATGAGGTTTAGGAATGCGAAAATTTGTATCCACACTAAAGTTTTTTTGCTGAAACCGAATCTAGAGTCCAGAATAAGATTCGGCGAAATTTTCAAATATTCCATCGTCAGCAACAATATTTTGTGCTCTTTTCTTCAATCGACTTCAATGTACATGACAACATAACATAGGCCAATTTTGTACTTCACTCACCAGATCGCTTGTTTACATTATTGACTAGTCAATCATCGCACTGTGTTCATAAAACATGATAAAACCATTGTCCGATATCAAAGTCGCATCTTGGTCAAATATAAAAATTCCTATGTTCTTAATCATAAGCATCCTCCTGGGTCCAATAAGTGTCACTTGTTATAGGTAGTGGGTTTTCTTATCATTATATTCCTCAGCACACCTAGGTACCTTTGCAACGAAACAAAAGCACTTTTTTTAAGCTGGACCACTATTTATACCAATCTTTTTGATTGTACAGTGTTATCCAGGCTAAATAATTATATACATACATACGCATACATACAGCAACAACTCGTGAGCGCTGAATGAGTGGCAAATTAATAGCAAGTCTAACCTGAATTAATTGTATAGTTGTTAAGCATCTCGGTGGTCCCTGCTCTGTATCCAATGAAGATATGCCTTACATGTGTGGCTTCTGTTGCGCTGTGGATGGCTGAGAGTTGACTATTAGTCTCCAATATTATCCCCCTCCCCCCTCCTCTCTGTTTGATTTCTTGTTAATTGTAAGAGGCTTTAGGCAACATTTTTTTGTTTAAGACATCCATACCATACGCCCGACGTATTTTCTTTCTTTTTTGTTGCAGTTCACAGACAAATGGTTTTCTACGTTTCCTAACAATGCTTTCCAGTCATGACTGGCAAACAACTCCAGTTATAGTTGATCTCAACGAGAGCATGAAAGGTATCTCTTTTCACAGAATTGATATATCATCATACCAAAAGTTTACCTCGGCTAGGATTCGAAGCACTTTGCGAGCCTCTGCGTTCAGAATAAGCCGACATTTGTTTCTTTCCTCATTGTAAAGAGGACGGGCTAGAACAAAGTGAATTTTATTTCCACAGTGGATATATTTATCGTTTCACAATGTATGCAAAACCATTCATTTCTTGGAGTTTTACTCTTACAGAATCCTCCAGTTTCAATTTGAAGATTATGAGCCGTAGTTTTGCCCTTCTTATCCTACAATCTCATAATATGTTTAAGTAAGGTTCAAATCTAATAGACGATTTGAAGAAGCATATCATTTTAGCTTTTTATCCTGAAAGATATGTTCTTCTCAAAATGATTTTTATTCTTAACTTTTACTATTGATTGGCTGTCTGAAATTTTGATTTTGATAATGAAATTGAAGATGAGCTTCGAATATACTCAATCAAATTGCATTTTTTATTCCAGCTGATGACCACGTGACGGTACAAAAATCGTTTTCAGCCAATAGGCAGCAGCTGCCGCCAATGTTTATTGCAACGCCATATGACAAAGAGAAATCAATATGGACAAAGGACAATATAACGCACCAGGTATTTGTTATTACCCCCCGAATAAGATGATAAATATCGCAGCCCTTTAATACAAGTTGGCACTTTCACAGGAGGTAGCTACCAAGAAATTATTGTATGAAACGCTAATGATTTCATTTTTTTTGTTTCTAGTTGTAGTAGGTTAGTTACTACTCTTTTATTTCTTATCTTATTTTATGTAATGTTATTCTGTAGCCGTATAGTTTAAAAGGTATTGTGCTAAATAAATGAATATTTTGGAAGCGAGGATGCTCTCATATTTCTGAGCTCCTATCTCTAGATTATGAGCGCTCAATCTTAGAATAATACTGCCTCTAGAAAACACGAATTTCAAGCATGTAATTCTTATTGAGTGATAGAAACGAATTTGAAATTTTGACAATTGGGAGGCAAGATTGAAGATAAGAGATGTGTTTTTGAAATCGATCAGGATAAAAAATCTCAAGCTATAAAACTAGACTTGTCTGCTGGAAAGTTGCTCTAATCACAAATTTGTATTCAACGTGATTTTCGGTACCTACTACCGCAAAGAGTTGAATTTATAGCAATTTTGTATATCGGCCATTCATTTTCAATTTACCTTTGCAGATTCTCCGACGTCTTGCTACTTTGGCTAAGGTTTCAAGAGACATTTTAGAAGGAACAAGGGACGACACCAATGAAGATTCTATCAAGGTAAATCTTATTTTAATATTAAAATTTCTACAGATTACTGTACTCAGGCATGGACTGGCGACTTCGAGGGCCTTCAGACCATTTGCTTCACCGACCCCTCAAGTGATTGGAAATTTGAAGGTATCATGTTGGATACATATAATCTACAAGAAGGATTTTAATGAACTCAAAATTTATATTACCATCAAAGACATTAACAGCATTCCAAAACTGATAAAACTATGTGCAGACAGAAAAATTATACAAGGCTAAGGCAAAATATGTTGCAGTATGCAGGTCTCCGTACCGTTCCTGATGATGATAATCTAGAATGGCTCGCAAACAGCAGATGTTTTCTAACAAGCTTAGACTAGTTTGATCTCCCAGACGAAAGAGTATAAAAGGGATACTATGCGTAACCAATAACCAATCAGTGCGTGTCCTCTTGTTGTCTCAGGGTTTGTCCAATGTGCCACAGTGATGCTGTCATTAGCTTGTGAATGTCCTGTTGATCAAATGTCACAAAGGACCGCCGAAAACTACTTTTCCAATTAATGGTGCCAATTTCGTAAAAACTGATGCAACCAGCGGATGATCGCGTCACACACCCGTCAAAACACAAACTTGCTTCTTCGTCCCGCGCAAACAACCTTAATGAAAATTCCGTGGACAAAAACCGTCTTAGGTGTACCGCAAGGTTCTGTCCTAGGCCCCTTTTGTTCAACATCTACATTAATGATTTGTTTATGTTCCGTTAGAGCAGACCAAAATCTGTAACAACGCAGACGATTTAAGCGTATAGTCAAATAACCAATAATATCATTGCGCATTTAGAAAATGATTCCTTTTTGTTAACTAAATTGTTTTTTGAACAATCTCATGAAACTAAATGAAGATAAATGCCATATATTGATTTCGATTTCGGTGCAAAAGACAAATGAATTATTCCTCAAAATAGGAGTGGGCCTTAAATAGCTGCAGCCTTAGCTATCGTTTTGTTTTAGCCTACTGTAAATAAATAGATGATGATGATTGATTTGCGTTTAAATTGTAATTTGTAAACACTGGCTCTTATAAAAAAACAAAACCGGGCACCTTGAAGAGCCGGGTCCTCGGTCTGCCCCCGTATTGGCTAATCAGTCAGTCTGCCCTTGAAGCCTGCGGTTAAACAAAACCGAATGAAATTGCAATGTACACCTTGGGATATTTCGTTGACTTGTGAACGAAATAGCTGGTGTATCTAGAGCTTAATTCTAGCAACAAATCAGCTTGAAATAGTTGCTCCGCTAAGAAATTTTCGTATACATTTTTTAATTCTTTATGTTCTTTTGAAGACTGAAGTGAAGAATCTTGGAAACTAGTGGATGTGCCGTTTTCGGTCTTCTGTGCAAGGGGTGGATCGTAACCATTAATCTTAATAGATTAGTTCCTGTGTTGGTTTCGGTGCCTCAAATGTGTATTTTCTTTTTAACAGCAAATATTTCGGCCACCACTTGACGACTACGATGTTCTAATCACCTTGGATCCCTGTCAGCTGCCACGTCATTACCAGGCCGTTGACTCATCCGTTCGAATAAAACCACCAAGACAAAAGACCGCACAGCTCACGTCTATTCCGGTCCTACAGTTCGACCCGGCCCAGCTGTATATAACGCAATTAAGGGTGAGTCTTCTTATGCGTTTTCTTCTTAAAGCCTGATGTCATTAAATTTTGTTTTGCTCTTTTTTGCTTGTATTGGTTTAAAGCTGCAACAAAAAAACGAAAACAAGCACAAATAGATTTTATGGAATTTTGAATAACCAATGCGAACTGCTCGTTATTGTTCGAGAGATGCTTTTCAATATATCTCTAAAACCAAGACGAGAAATGATAAGCACTTGTTTTTCAATGGAAACATGACAAACAACATCAACAAGCTTAAAGAGCAGGGAAAACCAGTGACCCCTACGTGACACCATTTTATTCAACAAAATGGCAGAAGAACCTTCTATTTATTGCAGCCATTTTCGATTTCTTATAGTAACAACGAGCAACCAAAAACAATTACGAGCAACTACAAGCAGGGAACAGCAATGACCGACAAAGTAGCTACAAAGGCGCGCATAGAAGAACCGTAACTAGCAATAAATAGCAAAAAATAGTTTTATGTAAACCAGGCCTTAGGTAGTTGGAAAATGCACGCCATGAACCAGCAACATTTACTCGCTCTACGTTATTTGAAAAGATCAGATTATCCAGATCAAACTTTTTAGTCCTCTTTATGTTGAGTTAATATTGGACCGATGATAGGCCAAGATGACTGGTTGTGCTTCGGATCCGTAAAGATACTTGTGACGCAAAGAGTAGAATTAATGAAAGCAGAAGCACTGCAAATCGACGCAAAAAAAGACGAACGTTTAAAACCATAATGTTAACACAGGCTCTTACAAAAAAGAATAAAACTAATTGTACTAACCATTTTGTATGAACTATCTAATATAAACTCTTTTTTCGCTCTTGCATACAGTGCTTCTTCGGAGTTAAATGCTAGATGTTTTCATAGTAAATTGTCTCCTTTGCGGCGTCGCATTTTATGGATGTTACGACAAGGATTAAAGGTTCTTGAAGTAGTTGGTAGTCATCTGTTGTAGACAGTTTTTTAACTGATGCTCAAGCGTAAATATTTTTGTTAAATTGTAGGCTGCTTTCTCGGAAATTGCTTTATTCTTCTACGACAAATTTGGATCCACTGTAATTGGAGTTGTATGGAAGCCATCAGCTTTCTTTCCACAACCTTTCAAGGTAAGGCTGTCGTTGTTGTAGTCAAAGATGACATATAATCACAATAAGATTTGGTTAGACTGAATTAAAAAGGAAGGTCACTAGCGTCCTTGATAGAAAACAGTGATTTTTGTAAGGAATTCATTTGTAATAACAAATAAATTGTATATAGTGTATATATGTGATGGCAGTTGAGATGTAAATGACTTTCGGCTGTCCTCCGCGTAGAAATTTTATTAAAACAACATCTAGATGATAAAACATGGTAGCTAGATTTGAGTTCAGTTAGTTGCAAATTGGCTGTTTTTCCTCTTTCAAGGTTCATAAGAGGATTCTAAGAAAGGAGTTTTGTTCTACGCCCAAAAATACATTAAAATCACATAAAATTGTACTAAACCCGACAATTCTTCTTAAAATAATTTTGTGACGAATTTTCGCTTGTAATATATGCTTTAAACTGACTGTAACTTGCTTTTGGAAAATCCAAAATTGTACAATTTTAGTTGAGATTTTCAAAGAAGTAGCTAAATTTAAATTTAAAATTACTGTAACTTGGTCTTAAAAATTTCGGAAATAGATAATTTAGCTGAGAGTTTTAATGAAGCAAGTGTTACAATTTCAAATCATTTTGATGTTAATTTTTGTGAAATATAAATCTGAATATGAATAGTCTTTTGTATCCTGTCATGAAATTAGAAGAAAAATAAATTGTATTTTTTTGGTAGACGAGTAAATTTTGTTTCTTTGATTCTAGATTCTCGGATCAAAATACAAGATTCCGGTGTCTTCTCGCACAAAAAGCAAGGTTTGTTAGCGTTAAATTTGAAATGAAAAATCTTAATATTGAGGAATAGTACCTAGAGAGTTGTTCCTTGATTATTTTAATGCTGTTAAGTTGTGTTGAAGCGTACTTAATATTTCTCTAAACATGTCTCAGCATTTCTTGTGTCATGTTCAGCCATGTTGAGCGTATTGTGTTCATTTAATTTTAATTTCAAAAATATTTAGGCACGATGCCGTATCAGCTGAATACAAAACACCACAAAAAAGAAAAACTAATTAATTACAGATAAATGTTTGATAACCTAACAGGCTGCTTTTCCCAGGGGGTCGTGCTTAAATTGTCGCTGAGGTAGATAAATAAGTCCAGCCCCCTTCCCCCACCAACCCCGCAAAACTCAGGAAAGACGGCACCCCACAGGCCCCAACGCAGTCCCTAGTGCCTAGAAACTTTGTGACTGTTATGATTTGGCATGCACTAATACTGCGCCTGCGCCGACTAAACAAAGTTTCGTGAGGTGTTAAGGTACTAAACAGCGCTCGTTCGCTAGAAAGTCTGAAAGTGTATAAAAAATGATAAACAAGTTTTAACATTGTTTTCCAAATGTCCCTAGCTTTTCATACAAATAATATTGAGAGAAGGTTTAGCGATATGTTTAGTACGTTTGCACTGCACTTAACCTCCAATCTTTTTTTAATCCAAATTTAAAAAATTCGATTCCCAATGAAATAAAACCATCGAGAAATGCAATTTAATTCAAAAAGCTTGCCAAAAACTATTAGCTATATCGAAAAAATGTATGCGGTTTGTGCTGCGTATAATTTCCATAATTCAATCTCTTGAATTGCCTCATGCAAGCGTGTATATATTTTGTTTTGTTTTGTTAGGCCGAGATGGCCCCTAACCAAATTTAACAATTATGAAGCTGTTACAATAAAACAAAACTAAAACTAATTTAAAAAAATACGTACTAGTATGAAATTTAACTAGATATTATATTAAAACTAAATTAATAACTTATAGATTAATTACCCTTAACAGCCAAAATCAAATGTTATACAATATTTAAATCAATGAATCAATGGTAAATAGTCTCTCTCTTCAAGTGCCATGTCCGGTGAGGACGTGGGTGGCCATGTTTTTCCACAAAATTCTATCTTTCGTTGCGCACATGATTTGCCTCTCGGAGATGGTATCATCTGCCTGCACTGTCATCCACTCGCTCATACTCTTCAGAAACGTCTTCCTCTGTCTGCCTCTGCCTCGTTTCCCCTC
>JAACYV020278296.1:2135-15213 GCA_009936425.2 Chrysaora fuscescens
TCACATTTGAAGAACATCAACGAGTCCTCAGATCCAAGACATGCCAGGTTAGTAATTCTTAAATGGATCATAAACATGCCAGCTCTTACCCGTAAATGGATGAAGATTTATATCTACTAGAGCTGGTCATTACTACTAGCGATAATTGAACAGTCGGGTTCTTAGCTAGCTTTGGGTATTAAGTTACTAAAAGGGAAACAACCTTGAAAACAGATTGATACAGTTGCAGGGAAATCTGTGTAAATTGATTTGCTATAAAACGAAATCTAAGGATATTCATGCTAGATTTGGCATTCAAGTTTTTATCAACAAAATGATCTTATTTTTAGAACCCAAGAGATCCTCTCGTCAATCTTCAATCCAAAAGACTTTCAGAAGTTTGATCTTCCATTGACAAGATTCTCCAAAGCGTTTGAAGGTTCTTTGTACTCCAAATATCTGAAATCTGGTGTATCTGTTGATGGACATGTCATCTACAACCCAGACAACATCTTGCCAAGAAGTGCATTGTTCAACATGACAGCCAATATCCTTGATGTTCCAGTTAATGTGATCGAAATGGCAGCTAGAGTGGAAGGTGTAGAGACACTCATGGAAGGTCTTTTTGGGCCTTACGGTTATTTCCCTGAAGATAGCATCATGAAGATATTCAATGTAACATTTACCAAAGATGACATTCAGAAGCTTAGATCCCGAAGAAATGTTGAGGAGAACATTGAAGAAAATATCGAAAATATGCACGAAAAGGTGAGCATTTTGGAGATTTTTCCTGGCATTTTTTCTTGCATGTTTTAGCCATTCAAGACAGTTTAAACTACCAAGCATAAATGTAATTTTGAAAAAGACGAGTTTTAGCTGCTTTTAAACCACAATTGAATTCCCCATTTCTTTGCTGAGAACAATGAGAATTGATGCGATGTGATTTCTTGTCATTACCACTGTAGTTTTTCTTGTTATTTTGCTAAGGTTCTTGAAATCCATAGTCGATTTGAATCCAGGCTCTAAATGTGGAAGTGGGTGACATTAAACCAGTGCTAATACTGTTTCTTCTTACACCATGAATGGCTTTCATAAATTCCGTAACATTAAATGATTCTTGTGAATGAAAATAAACTGAAGCAATCGGTTGTGACTAATTTTAATGTCATATATTCAAGGTGAACAAAAAACGCACCCAACCAGCCGGTTTCCTGTCAATGAAAGTTCTTGGTCACGAAATGAGAGTTTTCAGCTATGATGACATCATGTGGGCTGCAGATGAGATTGATAACATGAATGTCATTGAACTTCTGCTCAAAATAGCCAAGGGTGGCCACAAGACCTTCACCAAGAGCGTTATGTTCCTTGAAATGACACACACTGTGCCAACTGGACTTGGTCTCCCAATAAAACTGAAGCTTACCGGCTCTGCTGTTGCCTCAGTAGAGCTCGATGGTAAATTCGACATCAGAAATATGTTCTGGGGACCCAGCTCTTTGGAAGTCAAAGGATATGTAAGACCAAGGTGAGTTAAACATTAGGAAACTTTCAGATCTGAAAAATTAGGGAATACTGCTTTAAGAAAAACGTATGTTTGATGTGCTGATACCAATTCCCACAAGTTTGATGTGTTAATAAACTTTGATTTTCTTTGAGCCTTGACTAAGTAAATTTATCTTTCTTTCAGTGCTGTTGTTGAGGTCTCTGGACAGATGGGAGTTCACAGCCATTTCGTGGATACTGGAATCTTTGTCAACACATCTATGTTCACATCTCAAATGATGAAGGGATCTGTAGTTTACAAGGAGGGCCAACAATTTAGAATCAACATTGATGCCCCAGAAGAGCCAATTGAATTCTTCAATATCTCGTAAGTAACTTAACCAAGCTTTAAAGCTATATTTTTTTGACTTCCATATAGTAATTTTTGAACTGTTTGTCCTCAAAATAGTGTATTAATCAAACCAACATAAATTGCAAAATATCTTTAAGAATGGCGCCTAGTACTACGAACCTATCTATATATTAAGCACTGGAAGTATTATATGTGCTCCTGGAAGGTTTCAAATACAAGCAGACATTCACTATAAAAATTCAAATAAATCTTGTATTTTATTTTTGCTATTTGATGAAATGTTGATGGAGAAGAAGTGGCCATAAAATAAGGAGAGAGTATGTACTCTATTTTTTGGTTCTGAAAATCATTAAATATCGACATTCTGTCTGATTATGTTTCCCTACCTTTGTAGATCTACTCCATACATGTTTGTTGATGAAGAGATCAGCCTGATCAAAGGAGCACCAAGGAGAGTCAGCCCCGACTTCTGCTTGAATTCCAAAATGGTCTTTGGCTTGGGAGTATGCACAAGTATGTCTGTCCCTGTTGCATTCCGTGACTATGAAGCGCCGTATTTCCCACTATCTGGACCTGCCCACTTTGGTATGCGTCTTGTGAAAGCTGACCCTAAACTGACCACCTACCAATTCCTGGTCTCTGTGAGCAAGAAGCAAGTTGGTTCGGGACGTGAACTCAGTGGATCTTTCGAGATTGGCACACCAGGAGCAACCTATTCCAGAAGGGTATCAGGAATTGTCAAATACACAGAAACACGCAAAGTCAGAACGCTGATCATCGGCAGCTTGGAAGCAAAGAACAATGCAGAGCTCTCTGTTTCATACCACAATGATACCAACAGATTCGAAGTTGATTTCAGCACAAATGCCATCACCAACAAGCCTATCAAAATGAAGATGCTGTACTTCAATGACACAAGCTTCATTGCAAAGGAAACTGGTGTCCTTCTCTCTGCCCAATACGACTGGTACAAGTTCCAACATGTCAGCAAGTTTGTGAGAAAGATGGAATCCGGCTCTTACCTGCTTCATACCAAGACCACTTACTGGCCTAAAAAGCACTTAACTGGAGAGATTGAGTACATGCCAAAAACAAAGTCATTGACTGTTAGATTGGATGCCAATCAGCTGAACCAGAGGCTTGTGATGAATGGTAGATTTATTTCCACTGATTCTGAGAAAGGTTTGAACTTCACTGCAACAACCACAATGGCGAATGCATCGTTTTACGCTGGAATTAAGAACACCGAAAATGAGAAGAAATTCATTTTCAACACAACCTGCATGAGGGGACTACGTAACGAGATTGTCTTTGGCTACTTCCGTAGACTGAATAAACATGAGGTCAGATTTGATGTTGACATTGCAGGAAAAACAGCTGCCATGTTTATCGATTACAATAACCTAAGATCTGGTTGGCATGGAGTGAATTTTGGTGCTTCCGTGATGAAGAATGTCATTGGCTTTGCTTCCAGCTATAACATGGAGAGCAAATTTGATCAGCAAGCATGCGTTATTGCATTCTATAACGAGAAGAGGCCAGCAAAGACATGTCTGGTTTTGAGCGAAGTTCCATCAACCAAGCAAGCCGATGCTTTCAAGCGTCTCACATGGTCTGTAGAGTTGCTTAAAAAGATTGTTGCTTTGACTTTCGATGTGAAGAACACTGACAGGACCTATGGTTTGACTTCAACTCTGCTGTACCAGTCAAAAGAACTCGCGAAGAACGTCATGGAGCTGACATATGACTCCCTCTGGGAAAGCCAACTGAAGATGACGAGTACTGTTGGTCAACGATCTGTTTCTACCCGATTCTTCTCTACAAAGGAAAGCAACGACCTCACTCAATTTGGAGTTGAAGCTCTTGGATTCAATCAGATGCTCAAGCTTCAAGGAACCTACTCGAAAGCCTTGAGAGGAGCTGTTACTGTCCACGGTGTTGTCTTTGAAGGTTGGGTGAACAAGAAGCTGCCTGTGAGTTATACCTTCCTCGTTGATTATACCAAGATAATGATCGGTGTTAGCTCGATCCTGAAAATCAAAGAATACACTGCCAGGTCCTCTTTGATTTGGACTCGCCCAGAAGCATCCGAATATTCCATTGTCTCTGATGTGTCAATCACCAAGAAAGACCTGGTTATCTTTGCCAACAAAATGACAGATATTCTTTTCCTTGGGGATATTGAGAAAATCTACAAGTTCCTATGGGAGTTCACAATCTGGAATAAGAAATTCAAATATGGTTATGACTTAAAGTACGAAAACTATTCCACAGAAAGAGAATCTGCCTATGCTGTAACAGTTGGTATTGACTATGCTCGTAATAAGAGATCATCAATGAAGACCAAATTCGCAAACAGTAACCAAGTCATGGAATTGTTGATGGATGTGAAATACATGCCAGGACGCCAGGTCTCACACTTTGCGAGATACTCAAAATCTGCTAAACAGCTTGATGTTTCTGTTGAATTTCTTCCCAAGATGTTCGTGAAACTGATGGGACGTTTGGACCAAACGGAAGGATGGAAGTTCACCACTGATTTGAAATTCAGCTGGGCCAACTACCAGAAGTCTCTGCAATGGATTGCTTCATACGTGAAGAGAGCTGACTTGAAAGGCCTGAACTTCAAATTCACTGCCTTTAATCAAAAATTCTTCATTGGATCTGAATACAACAGCAAGACGAAGACGGTTATTTTCACTGTCACAGCTTTCAAACGCTCTGTTAGACTCGTGACCTTCATGTTAGAAAAGAAAGGTTTGGCTGGAATGAAGCTGATCACAGAGAAGCTCGAAGGTAATATGATAACTCCAACTGAAATCATAGAAGCCGTTGTTCAATTTTCCAAGACTCTGTTGGCGTTTGAATTAAGAACCAGCAAGAAAAGTTATGTCAAATCGATTGCAGTCTTTGACAAATCCAATGGCGTTGGATCTTTGGAATTTTTCGTTCTCAAAAAGAACATATTCAAGGTTCAAGCTGATTACAAGAAGGACACGATGACTGCTGTTTCTAGAATGTTCTTCTTGGGCAAGGAAAGATTCCAGATCGTTGGCAAATACAACAAAGAAGCAAAGACGTTTTTTCTCAGCTTTGATGCACTCAAGAAGAATTGGAATGTAATGTTCTCAGCAAAATGGACTGGAGAGAGAAAAGAACTGACAGTAAGCACAGAATTCATGAAGCGCGTCATTGGTTTCTCTGTTCGATTTGATCCTTTCAATTATGCCGCTGGTGCACACATCTTCTACAAGAAGAACATCGTTGGATGGAGCATGATGTACAACCCAAAAACTACCTCATTTGTCTACAATGTCACCATGACACCAAGACTGTCCGCACAGCTTGTTCTGCAAGTGATCGATGACCACATCATCTCTGCTACTATTCAACGTAAATTTGGCTCAGAAGTTGTCAGTGAGTTCGTTTTCAAATATGAATTGGCATCTGCTACCAGCAGTTTGATCTTTGAATGGAACAAGGAGACAGTCCAGAAAGCCAAGGATCTCGTCATGCCAGTACTGAAGAATGGCTTTAGGGATGTCTCTATCTTGTTGACCAAGGCCATCGCTTTGGGCAAAGATTTCGGCACCAATGTTGCAGTAAAAGGATCCGCCAAAGTTCTGTCAATGATCGACAATGCTGATAAGATGTTTGACGAGTTTGACTTTGTTGCAGCCAGAGATCGTGCCGGTCAAATGGTGCTGTCGGTACTCAAGAAATCGGGCAAAATGACTTCAAAAGCATTACGAATGGCAAGCAAGGGATTGATGAAACTCCATGAAAAGATGCCTTTTATCATGGAACAAACTCAGAAGTACAGCAGAGAAGGATTAGCGGTTGCAAAATCTGCTCTCGATGGTTCGTATAAAGTTGCAAAGGTTGCTTACAAAATGGCGAAGAACATAACTGAAGCTGGTCTTCCCGTTGCTAAAACAGCCCTAAAACTGGCCAAGGAATTCAAGATTAGAGGTCGAACAACGGAAGACATCGTCACCGACTTCGTTAAGATGATCAACAAGCTAGCTGCATCGTACAAGCAGAATCTCTCCAAGCAGATTACGAAAATGAATGCTGATGTCAAAGAATACCTCAAGAATGTCAATGTACCATACAGTGAGAAGAAACTGGGCGAGCTTGTCGAAGAATACATCACGAAAGTGAAAACGATTGATTTAGAAAAGAAGATTCGTGAACTGACAAAGAAAGTCATGGAGTTTAAAGTCATGGAGAAAACTGTTAAAGAGCATTTTGATATACTGATGAAAAAAGCGAAGAATCTGCCAGAAGATTTGAAGAAGACAATGGTCTCAGTGATCAAGATGACTCGAGTGAACGCCAAAAAAATCAGAAAATTCATGAGCAAGATTGAGTCATTCTTCCAGCCAATGACAAGATGCTTGATGAAGGTGAAGAGCTCGGTGAAGAAGCACTTCGGCCCTCTTGTGACCAAAGGAAACAAGATGCTTCAAGCTGCTTTGAAAAAAGAATTTAACAAACTGTATCTTCCAACATCCAAATATGTAATGATGGTTGTTACTTACGTGAAAGAATTCGTCTTGCCGATCGTCAAACCCATCGTGCCACTCTATGAAGATCTTAAAAATCAGATTCGTTCCATTGAAGTACTTGAATATCAAATCGGATCTCTTTTGGACACATATGTTGGACAATATAAATTGAAGATGGCGAGGAATTTTGCCAACATGAAGAGCACTATGAAGAGCTACATGCAGCATCTTAAGATGAACCCATCTCTTACTGCAGAAGAAAGCGTCGAGAAGATCATTGATGACAGTATCTCTATGAGCAAGAGGTCTTTCAAGCTGATGAAGGACATTTACAATGAAAGAAGAGAGATGTACGTAAAGATGAAAGCTAGAGGCTTGACAGCTTGGAAGAAAGTTTCAGATGCCGTCAGCAATTTCATCTCAAGACCTGTGGTGGATATAATCAATGAAGCCTTCCTCATCAGTGGAAAATACTCCAAGCATACTATGAAAGAGGTTGCAAGCGTACTTGACCAGCTTGCTGATATTGATGTTTCAACACCATTGAGTAAAGCATGGGCTGATATGGACATCTTGAACCATTTTGAGAAGTATGGTGTCAACAGTAGGATTCTCACTGCAATCGCAACTGCTAAGAAAGTGAATGTAACTGAGGCCATTTTCATGGTTATCAAAGATGTGAAGACAGCAACTGCCCGTGCTTATTCTCAACTCTCATCAGCAGTCACGTATTCCAATGATGCTGCAAACAATGTCTACACTTACATCAAATCAATTCCAAAGAAAGATTTCGAAGTCTTCTACTCAGAAGTTGAATCTGCTGTGATGAAAATCGAGAAGAAACTGTACAAGTTGATCAAGAATCTTGTGTACTCTGCCAAAGATAAAGTTATGGCTGCCAAACTAGATGTAACAAATGCGTACAAAAACTACATGGATAAATATGGAAAGCCTTTGAAGCAAATGTACTACCTTGTGAAGGAGCGTTCCATGCTGGTGTACGATGAGGTCAAAGATGACTGCGTCTATGTTAAAGATCTTTACACAGCTCTTGTATCTGGCATGGTGGTTGAAAAATATGAGAAATTACAGAAGGCTATGAAAGAGAAATACGATGAACTGTACAACAAAGCTATGGCTTTCTACCAGAAGTATGAAGATCAGACATGGGAGGCCATTGGAACTAATGCATACCAGTTTGGCAAGAACAGGTTCGATAAGGTTTACAATGTAGCAAATGTGAGGCTAGAAAGACTCCGTGCTGTCACCAAAAAAGCAGTTGAAATGTTGAAGACGTTCTATGAAAAGGCTATGACTGTGGCTAAAGAGAATAAGGCCCGCCTGGAAAAGCTCTTTAATGAAAAAATCAAGCCAGAAGCAATGCGAGTGTACGAGATGACTGTTAGCTACGCCAAGACAAAGGGCGATGAATACTACAAAAAGTTGGCTGCTGCTTACAAGAAACTCAACGCTGAAGTTGTGAGAGTCTATGAGGTGAACAAGAAACTCAGCATTCGTCAACTGTATCTTAATTTGAAGCAGTTCACCACAAAGATGATCAAAGAATACGTGAGCCAAGTCAAGACAATTGCAAAGAAGAACTATGGAGCAGTCTACACTAAGTCAATGAAATTGAAGCAGAAATTCCAAACCGAGATGCTTCCAATTCTTCGTGAAGAAGCCGAAAGCATTATCAACCAGACCCTCCGTGCATCCGTCATTCTTGCAAACGAGACCGTCAAAGCATTCCGACCTCATTTCGAGATTGCGATGAAATACTCTAACATGTACTTCAAAGATGCTAAGGTGGTAGCTGCGAAGTATTTTGGCGTAGCTATGAAGGCAGGAAAGAAATACATGGTCGATGCCAAACAAGCGACAATGGACTTGTACAAGAAAGGTATGGCTGAAGCGAAAATGAAATACAGCAAACTGGTCGATTACGTGAAGAAAGTAATGCAGAAGATCAAGAGTCATCCTAAATACCTTGAGATTGTCAACCATGAAGCTTACGGCAAGATCACCGTTTTTGTCGAGAAAATGATGACAATGATCAAAGAGAGAATTGCTGAATTGAAGACAAAGTTTGAAGAATTGAAAAATCACCCAAAATTCAAGGAAATGAAAACAAAGCTAAAGGACTTCATGGAAGAACCGAAAATAAAAGAGATGATTAAACTCCTAAAGCAAGTCAAGGAGAGTGGACAATTTACTTTGATGAAACTCAAAGCAAAGGTTGCTCCTCTGATGAAGACTATTGAGTATGCAGCTTCTGAATATCCCATGATTTTCAAATCAAAGATGAGGGAATGCAGATCGTATCCTGAAGAGTGCTTCTGGTCTTTGATTGCAGCTGTGAAACAAGACCTGAGCAAGATCGATTACAGTCCCAAGGCTTTAATGAAAACGATGACCAAGAGTGCCAAGAACTTCGTTTTGGAGGTAACAGATGAATCAGCGAAAAACTTTGCCGCTGCAGCTCAAGAAAATGTTATTCTGTTTTACAAGCGTGCTATTGATCTCCCAAGACTGATGAAGCTCAAATTTACGAGAGACTACGCTGAAGCACTATACATGATGAAGGCGCGCTGGGCGAAATTCGTTGAGCAGTGGAAACAGTCTGCCATTTACCCAATTGTTTCGCATGAGATCTGGGGTGAAATTGCTGAGGAGATAAAGAATCACGAAATGGTTATTGAAATGAAAGAATTGGCCAAGAAAGTTATGAAAAAAGCAATTGCCTATAATGCTGAAGTTGTTGCCAAAATCAAGGAATTCATGAAGAACAAAAAAGCAATGCTGAAAGCTGAAGTTGATCGTCTTGTTGAAAAATACAACAAATTCTTGGATGAAACAACACTGGAGAAAATCGTCACAAAGAGCATGGAAGTTTACAAGAAAATTATGATTCAGAGAGAAAAGATCATGGTGAAGGTGAACGAAATGTACGCAAAGGCGAAGAAAGAATTTATGGATTACAAAACCAAGGCTGTAGAGTTCGGCAAGATGAGATTCATGATGGCCAAGAAGATGTGGAGCGAGCAGTATCCAAAGTTCATGGGAGAGATGAAGAGCGCTTACAAGAAGTACATCATGAAACTTGATGCCTCCATGACGAAGCTAAAGACATACTACAATGATTTCAAGGCTTCCTTAGTTGCAAAGACAATGAAATTGTGGGACGAATCATCCTTGAAACAAAGACTTGTTACCTTCAAAGGTATGACCGTTGGAGAAACCGTTGCTGCCATCAAGAAAATACCCGGTGATATCAACGTCAAGCTGGTAGATGCCTCCAAAATGATCATGTCTAAGTTCGATCACTTGGTTAAGCCATACATGAGGACAGTCGTCTCAATGGCCAAGTTCATTGGAAACGAAATCAACGAGACCGCTGTTTTTGTTTATAGGTACTACGATGTAAAGCAAACTACACGAAACGTCTACGACAGAGTGTTCAAGAAAATCCAAGATTTGGTTCCAAGGGTCCCGATTTTCACCAAAACATATCTGAGGAAAATCTCCAAGATTTCTGTCAAGGGACTCCATGCTACGTTCGTATTCCTTGACAACGTGGACCTCAAAGCTTACGTTGCTAAGATGAAATCACTCGTACCAGACTTCAAGACATTTGTCACTATCCAAGCCGAAAACGGACGATTAACACTTCGCATTAAGCACCCGAAAGAAATTGAGCCCAAATTTAGCTACCATGCTGACAAAGTGAAAGGAAAGGTCATGGCAATTGCTAACAAGATTGCCAAGAAAACCATCACGGTTACTAGGGCCTTATTGGATGATCTGAAAATGAGGACAATGGAGTTGCGCAGAGACCTGAACATGAGCATTCTTGCGCATTCAAAACTGATTGAACATTTGAAGGCAAAATCTGTCTCTTTGAAGAAGAATGGCCTAAGCCGCTCGGCTGCCTTGAAGAAGCGCATAACGGCAATAGTGAAAGATTGGATGAAATTCATGAATGTTTGGATTGAGTGGGGGAAGAAGAGCTCAAGTGCTGCTTACACGTTCACAGCAAGCGCAGCATTCGACATTGCAGATTCACAGAGCATCCAAGAAGCTTATGAAAAATTCCAGGTGTACGTGAAAACGACCAAGAAAGAATTTAGGCTTGCTTACACAATCGTTAAAAATCTTCCCAAAATCATTGCAAGTAATGTCAAAAGAGCGTATGCTGGTATCCTAAGTAAATCCAAACCTTATTACATGATTGTGAAAGCAGCTGCTGAGAAATGGAGAAACGGTGCTGGATTCAGAATTGCGTTCAGAGAAGTCGAACTGAGAATGAAAGCTGTCTTTAAGTACGCAAAGAATGAACTCAACCTGTTTTATAATAGAACAAGAACAACCATGACAAAAGCTCTGGGTTCAGACGACGTTCAAATCGTTGAAGAATATTTGTCTACTCACCGAAACATCCTTGGCAAATACGCTAAACAATTCTACCGACTTTACAAATGGAACAAAATCAGACTCGATAGAGCGATCAGAAAGACAAAAATGTTCCTCAAATTCATAACGCTGCATAATGCTATGAAAGTTAACCCATTAAGAAGTAAGTTATTTCTCTCCATTTTGCCCTTTAATTTTACTTGCATTTTATCTTCGAATATAAGCTAGTGAATTTATACAATCTGATGTTGATAAACGTACCTAGGTAGGTTCCTTAAATTTAATAGGAAATGAATTTTAGATGATATTTGGCATGGATAGACACGACAAATTCTAGGCCCTTTAGTTTTTTTAACTTGCCGAGCATTTATCCCTTTACTGGGCTATTTTCCTTCAAAGACTAATCATCGTCGATTTTTCTGAATGTGTGGCTGCAAGAGAATCCGAGCTAAACGTGAATTTTTTATTTGATAGCGTACGCCATGATTTTCGGAAAGAGCCATGTGATGACATTCGATGGAAAATATTACGATTTCGTCAAATATGCCAAACCGGATTGTACTTATCTTTTGGGCCGTGACTTCAGAAACGGAAACTTTACGCTTCTCAGCCAAAAGGAAAACATCATCTTGAAAACACCCGAAATGTACCTGAAAATCCACGCCAGTGGACGTGTTAGTGGTACGATCACAGAGCTGAAATCCGGAGTAAGAAAAATCAAGGTTATTAAAGACCTGCCCATCGATACCGAAGAAGGTTATTGCAAGATTTGGAAGAACCGCATATTCTGTGGCTTCAAGCAGGGCGTGAAATTGAGATGTGATATCCGTCATTTCCTATGCTCTGTTGAATTGTCTGGATGGCATTACGGAAAATCTCAAGGTAAAAATTGCTATAAATTATCGATTTTCAATCTATTTGATAAGCTATAAGTACCATTAAAATTGACTGTACTTGAAGTAGATAGCGGATGAGGAGTATTCAAATATGTTCATGCCTGATAGTAGCATAGAAAGTGAAACTAAGAGTGGCAACAACATGTAGTGTTTCACTCGACTTAGCTCTATTATTGCCTTCTTTTATAGCCCACTCTATCTATATTGCATTCGAAACTATTACAACAGGATAGGCACAAACAAATTGTAGGCATTTATGCTATGAGCCGCAATTATCAACTGCATCTCTAATAATTTCGAATCTCTCCTTTTTTAGGTCTTCTTGGTACCAACAACAACGAAATGTTCGACGAGTTCAAGATGCCGGACAACAGAATCGCAACTTCTGTTACCGAGCTAGCTAACTCGTGGTTGGTTTCAAAAGACGAAGAATGCAAGATCAACCAGTTTGACAACGAAGCTCCGACATGCAACAAGAGTCCATCTGACCGATGCTTCGAGGTATTCAAGAAGAAGACATCTCCATTTGCTAAGTATTTCAGCACTCTTGACACCAGACCTTTCTTCCAAGCATGCCAAATCGACAGCGCTGATTGTGATAGCAAAGATCCCGCTGCAATCTCTCATTGCAATGCAACTGCTGCCTACAGTCATATGCTGCACTTGATGCGTATTAAGGCACCAGAGATCGCTGATTGTGGTAAGTCCCGAAGCTGCTTGTTTGGAATATCTGATTGTACTTTGGGCCATTACTAAATTACCCAGCAAATTACTGTCCCGAAATAGGTTATCAACGTATTGATTGATCTGGTCGGTTATTGTTACTAGGAACTCGAGAAGGCTGAGCTTCTTTCTTACACAAAAGCTTTTTTTATCACACATTATAGATTCGATGGTATCCCCTGATTATTTTGATCCAAGGCTTTATCGTTGTTTTTAAAAAATCCAGTTTCTATATTTTGTGACTGGTTTGCTTACTCAACTGCTTGAATTGTTTCTCATATGAAGTCTCTTTCGCTTTTAGAACCAATGCCTGTTGCAAACGGCAAACAAATGAAAAAGGGAGATAGCTGGCCACAAAAGCCCACGAAAGAAGTCGATGTTGTCGTAATGGTATCTGGTCGCAGCAAAGCCAGCAAATTCAGGCGATCAATTGCATCGATGCTATACTCAACAAACAAGAACCTGATGAAGATGGGATTTAACACACGTTACGCTCTCATCAGCTACGGCACAGACAGCAAATCAAGCTTTGGCTCTAACACCCATACCCATTCAGGCGAATATTTCTCAAACATGGAAGACATTGCAACTGCCATAAAAACAATGGAATACACTGGTGAGGAGAAAGACACCAACGACTACTATGCTGCTATTTTGCGAGCAACTAAATTGTCGTTCAGACCTGGTGCAGCCAAGCTGTTTTA
>JAACYV020278407.1:0-12194 GCA_009936425.2 Chrysaora fuscescens
AAATTTGCTTTTTGGCTAGTTAGAGCATTTACTGTAATTCACTAATTTTTTTCTAATCTAATTTTTTAAACTTTTAGCATGTATTTTAATTAGTTTTATTAGTGTTTATGTTACTGTTACAGCTCCATGTATATAATAAATTGGTTAAAGGCCTTCTCGGCCTATGTACCTTTTGTTATAAAAAAAAATAATAAATAATGATCTGAGATCATAAGATTGGTTTGTGGTCTTCTTTCTTATTTTCAATGATTTGCAGTGAGAAAATTGAACTTTTATTCCTGTTTCCTGATGCAAAAGCAGCAATCTTTTATGCAATAATGACCGCAATTAGGTCACTCAAAAACAGGAAATTTCAAATATAGATAAGAATCTTCTTCGTTTTCTTATAACGGTGTCGGTAGTTTTGACCAATAATGACTTTCCTACAAAACAAGAGAGTAAAATGAGGCGTTACCCCTCTAATCAATACGACATGCACTGGTCACGCAATTCCAAACGAATACTTCCGAAACTTAGCAAACAACAACAATGTTGTCACGATCCATTGCAAGATTTACCATCTCTTTGTCTTGCTACAGAGATTGAAGAATCTCAGATGCAGTCAGCACATGTTATTATCGACTAATTCATATTTGAATGTCCTTCGCAGGAAAGCAGATAAGGAGGATTTTCGACCCAACACTCCTTGAAAACAAGACAGGAAAAAGGCTTATAAGAAACCAGTTACTGACATTTGGTAAAAACATTTCAATGCGTACAAAATCATATGGGCATTTAGCATATGCCTTGCAACACACTATTATTTTACTTGTGATTAAAATTGGTCAAACCAAGTAGTTAGATTCGTTTAAAAAAAGGCTGATGTTGAACAGTGGGTTAGCGACAAAAATATCTTTGTCTCTCTCTCTCACCAATCGTCATGTGACTGTTACATGCATCGTTAAAGTCAGTTAATTGCAGCACAGATAAAGCTAAATCTAACCAGTAGCCCTGGATGATGCAATTTTGCCCTACTTCGTAGCTGCACAAATGAGCTAATATCCAGCATCCACTCACAGCAGCTATTGTGGATATTCTAAAAATTTCAAAATTCTTGGATTGGACTTGATTACATTAGTATAATCGCAAAACAACTTGTCTAGCAACATTTTTTAGCAAGTGAAGGTGGACTTATTGCATGTCAGTTTGAGTATTAGCAGCTACCAACTTAATCCAACTCAATATATAGAATGTAACACAAGCTTGCTCAAACTGCGACTCATTATAAAACGTACAAAAAAACTGGCCTGCTGCGACAACGTTTTATCGCAGTAATGACTAATCATAATTCAGGGAAAGAAATACGACGATATGATTGGTTAACTTCGAAGATCTTTCAGTAAGAAGTTTGTTCGTCATTCGCAGCGGCTATGTAACTTTAGAACCATATGTTTTCTATTATTCCATTAAAGAAACATGGCTTGAGTATTTGACTACTGAAAAGATGATAACGAAGCTAAAAGAATTAGGCCAGCTTCTTTGCTAGGAGATTCTGAGTCGTAGTTTGAGCGGGTTTTGGTATATCTATTAAGGCGGGGGATCGAAAACTAACGACGAAGTCTAAAGTGAAGGTAGCGAGACAGTGAAACGCGCCTGGTTTGGTAAAAACAAAGATCTTTGCAGTAAACAGAAGCACATTTATCATTTTTGTCTTTCAAACAACTGCACTTTTACTATCTTCTAAGGGAGAAGTCAATTTATTTTCCAATGGACGAAAGAATATTCCAGTACTTTGAGAGTAGATATGAAATACAAAGTTTCTGGGTTAGCCCTTTATTAAAGTAACGCACGCCACTGTTTTTCTGCATGTTTTATTTCCGTTTATTTATATTAGTTAAAGCGGTTTATTCCCTTATTCAAATGAATGTAGCAAAATTTGAATGGCAACGAGGCTAGTAAATTTAGAAAAGACCAGAATCTCAAGTTCTCAATACGATAAAGGAGACCCCGAAAATAAAATAGTTTCTTATCTCTCGATAAGTGACAATGCTCCAGTAATTATTTTCTTGATTCGATGTAAAAAGTTCAGAATATTTAGTTAAAACATTTTGACATGATGTTACAAAGATAATTTCTGTGCGATGAACTCAAGGTCACGCTTCAAAATAGGCAGAGATTCAGAATTGGGCATCCTCGTACATGATGTTATTTTAAAAAACAAGGGATAGTTGAAGTGAGTTTCCGGAGAACGTTTGACACACAAAGTTACAATGTAAGAGGTCAAGTGAAAATAGGCTCGAGCTTGTAGTAACAAAGCATCAAAATAGACTTGAAGAGAGACTGAAAGAAAACTGAACGAAAATTCACCTGATGTTTCGAAAGAAAATCTCCGAGATCAAAATTTTTGCAGCAAACTGTAGGTATGGATGTTATTATAATGATAAATTATCATGTTATTATTATCTGCTCAAGTTATTCACGTTGCTATTTCTATTAGTAGCTATAACTTAGTTTTATCGTATATTGTTAATCATAATTGCAAACTCTTAATTGTTATTTCCTTAACTCTTAGCAATTTTTGTACACATTAGGAGTTAGTATGTTTTAACCAACACAAATCATCATCCTTATCACCATTACTATTATTATTTTCATTACTATTATTATTGTTATGGTCACATTTAATTTTGCAATTTGAATTACCCGACCTTACGTTCTGCATGGTACATCAAAAACTTCTCAAATATGATTATTTATGAATATGAAAAAATAGTTTCAACAAAATAAGCGCATTCGATGGAACTATAACTTTGTTTACATATTGGTTTTATCACGTGGTCGGCACATTCGGCACATTGATTGGCTATTAAAAAATATAAACAGCGCATTCGTGAGTGAAAAGCGAAGAAAGACCTCCTACAATTTGCTAGTTTCATCCACTCAAGCATGAGAAACATTCAGTATCTTAAATGCCGAAATATTAGAGCGAACTTAAAACTGTATTTGTGCCTGCGAACCTTAACATAGAAAGGCAATGGTTTATTTTTACTCGAAGTGTCGTCGTAAACTCAAAACAAGCTATATGATCATCCCATCCAAACATTTATTTCTCTCTCACTATCTTTTAGTAGTTTGAAACGGAATAAGCCATCGAAAGCGAGAAACGCGCGATGTTAGCTACGCTAAACTTCACCTGCGACAAAATGGTAAGATGTGGATTGACTTATGTCAAAAAGTCAAAGTCAAGCTAAAATATTCTGCATGAATTTGTAAATTAAAAACAAATCTATCACAATGTGAAAATAGAGGGAACATACAATAGATAATCGCACTATATTGGTCTAGGCAATAGATTATTTGAATAAAATGGTTCCCATTAAATACGGCTTTATATCTTTTCAAATACCAAGAAATAAATTACGCAATCTAGTGCTATTTCAATGTGCCCACTCTATCATCTACACATTATTTGCATACTAAGGCTCTTATGTCTAAACATTGACGTCAACGATTGCGCAATCGGTGGGATAAGAACCTATTACTCTATTTTTCCATTTGTAAATAAGTTGCGAAACAAAGGCTTTACTTAGGATATTATTTGAATAATTGTAATAAGATTTAATAATTAAAATAAATTGTTGTTGACATTGTCCTTCTTTACAACCATTAACATACCTATTGCGAAAGACCTTTGATGAAAATAGTTTTAAAAGGTTTGAAACGTGCAGAGAAAAACGAGCTACAAATAGGCTGGAAGAGACAATGGTCTATTTGGATAAATCTTGGTAAAAGTCCAGAGCTTTAATTCCTTTATTTCTTTAATGTTGGTATTCAATAGTAGCTTACATGCATCTAATTAATACCAACTATCTAAAATGATAAGAAGTAAACAAAACATTACAATTCAATAAACGATAAAGTTTCAATATGATAAGACATATCCAGTACTCTACATTGTTAGAGGCCTAACTATTTATGTCTTAAAATAAGCACATCATTATGGACCTAGATTAGCATATTGCAAGGTCAATTGAATTTGGAGAAGGATTTTATCTTTTGAGATTTTTCCTTAGACAGCCTAGTCCTTAGAAATAGCCTTGTCGCTGAGACAGATAAATTGTGTAAGCATGCGCGAAAAACATCAACTTTCAAATGCACTACCTTCTAGCAACATTCTTTAAAGTGTATGTAAGGTCAAAACATAAAATGAAAAGTTTGATAGCGTTATTTTGTACAGAATTGTTAGCTGATTTAAAAAAGTAAGCCATTTTGTTGGGAGATAGCTAGCTACTTCTTCGGTTTATTATCACGTACATTCTAGATCTTTTAACACAGTTATTCAGTTCTAATTCTACACACTGGTTGACACACGTACTAACACAGTGGATTTCGTTTTAAGACTGCAAATGCGGGATTATTAGACATGCCTCCAGTGACGTCTTGTGAGTAATGGCGATCGCGATATATATTCCACGCCTGGGCAAAAGTTTTAAGGAAGAAACAAGAAACATGCACACAATAAGAAACTTGTAATAGCGAAAATGTTTATGATTTAGCATAATCTAGCTTTTTCCTAATATAGGAAGTAAAGGTTAACCCTAATATAAAGGTAAATCTAAGCTGGAGGGACCATGGAGGGAGTGATTTAAAATCTGCTTTTTCATTTTTCCTCTCCAGATTCTTGTTTCTCACTCTCTGAAGTTTAAAGTGTTATTTTATGGTTGTATTTATTAGTAGCTATTATAATTAAAAGAGGTTTGACTGTAAAAATCGCATACGAGAAGAAAATTATAGCTATATTGCAGCTAAAAGTATGATAATTTTAGTGTTAATGAGGTCAGCACTGTTTATCTATAATATATTTGATTTCAATTTCAAGTTTTCAATTTGCTAATTGAAAACTTGCAGTTGTAGCAAATTTCACATGAAAAATTTAGGGAAAAATCATAATGATTGCCATACAGTCGAATAAATAATGTAAAGGGGGAACTGCCAAACTTTTTTCAGATTTCTAGGTGCATACAGCCACAGAATAGAGTCGAAGGTTGAACAAGGAGAAAAAAATCTATTTAATTCTCAATATTAACAACAAATTTCTAATATTAGTATGATTCGATATAGGATTAGCTTGATCACCTTAATGATCAAATATGGTTTGATAGGATCATTCTAGCTCTGACATCGCGTGTCTGTAGTTAAAAACAAACGAAATACATCAATAAACACACTCTCTGTAGTTTAGGAACAAGGAGTAACGGATTATTCAATTTTCGCTGTTCCATGCGGGAGAATAACTCCTCCCTGTGACGTATTTTCTTTGTAAACACTCACATAGAAATGAAACACGAATGCCTTGATTCCATGATAACAACTTCTAAATATGTTCGCACGCGAGTTCATGCAATTTCCCTACTTGGAAAATATTTCCAAATGAATACAAGAAGCAGTAGGTGGGATGGAAATAATTTTCTCACAGTTGAATTTTCTGAGTTTAAGGAATCTACTTAACAACAGATTCGGTTCAGCTTAGCCGCCTAACGAAACTTTTGCTCTGCGGCATCTATAATCTTATGAAAAAAATTAGAAACATTTTATAAAAAAAAATCAGAAATCTCTTGTAAGCATCTCACAACTTAAAAGAGATATTTCTAACCAAATTTAAAAGAAATATTAATCGAAGTGGAAATAAGAAAATTATCAATAAATAGTCTGAGGAGAGTTAAGGAAGGCCTAACAGTTGCTTTATAGAACTCTATCCCCAAATTGTATTATTTTCTAAACAATCTTTGTTTATTAAGAGTTCATTTATTGACTCATTGGTTGGGGTTTTGTAAAGCCACAAAACGTTTTTTATGTGCAAAAGAGAAAGCAAATATTTCGTGGTAGAGTTATTCGGAATATCCTTTCGTTGAAGAAGTATAGTGTTTGCATTGCTTTTTAAGGTAAATGTACCTAAATTGCATCGAAAATACTTTAAAAAAAAAGAAGTTTTATTGTAACAAAGAAACGATATCTAGTTTTATATGTCGCTAAGAATACAAATTATAGAGATATACAAACTAGCTACAGAATAACCTGTGTATATTTAAAGGAATTTTATACAAGAAATTCAAGGCTAATTACGCAGAAAAAAACAAAACTAGGCTACGACTGCTAAAAAGAAGTGAACACGTTTAAGGAAGAAGGAAAAAGGGTTTTGACTAAAATGCTGAAAAAAGGAAAAGGTCGTGAAACACTTTTCAAAGTCCGTGCCCCTGAGCACCTCTTTTCCTAAAAACTAGTTAAATTTGGCAGCTATATAAAACTTGTGTTGATATTTTCTAAATATCTGTAATGATTCTAACAGTTTGCATAGCTGCATTTGGCTGATTTGTTATGAATGCTAAATAATAGCTGGAAAAAACATGCAAGAGGCAAGTTATACCGACATTAGTCACAGAAGTGCAGGATATTAACATGAAGGACGTATTGTACTATTAAAGATCGTCAGAGATCGATCAAGCACTATAAAAGTAAAGGCTGATTTTAATCGAAATTCAAATGCCCCACTGGCGAGCACTAACTGGATTGTTGCTCACAAAATCATAATGTGCACTGCACAGGAAACGTAAAACTTACTCGGATATCATTAACGGTTATTCGCATCAATTCCCAAGCGACTGTCTCTTCGACCTGCCATTATCACCTAACAGTTAATTCAATTCATACATTTATTTGGTAGGGAAATGAATTTGAATGAACAAAATTAGCTTGAGCTGCAGTCTTTTTTCCGCTGCCGAAACATCCCTATTTTCGTCGGGAAAGCCCTGATTTTGTATTGTGTCTAACAGATATTGCAAGGGACATCAGAGTCGAGGCTTTTTTAAGATATTTCTGGCAATCCATAAATTTTTTTAATAGGAAAATGAATTTGAATGCACAAAATTAGCTAGATCTGCAGTCTTTTTTCCGCTGCCAAAACATTCCTATTTTCGTTGAGAAACATCAGAGTCGATGGTCTTTTGAGATATTTCTGGCAATTCATAAATTTATTTAGTAGGAAAATGAATTTGAATGCACAAAATTAGCAAAAGCTGTAGTCGTTTTCCGCTGCCAATACATGCTTATTTTCGTTGAGAAAGCTCTGATTTCGTATGGCGTCTAACAGATATTGCAAGGGACATTAGATTCAGCGCTCTTTGTTTCTATTTTAGGATATTTTTGGTAAGGAAGGCCAGCAAGGTTTTCACTTAGCATCCGTTTTCCAGTAATATGTGAACTGCCTTCTAAGGCAATTTCACATTGATAGCTGCTTTCTCCTTTCTTGGAAACACCGATTTAAAACAAAAGAAGGAAGAGAAACATTATTTTCTGGATTTTCACAGACAAGGGGTATCAGAGGAGGTGTCAAATATGCTGTCAGCTGTCAAGCAATGACCAGAATATTTCTTAGCAATGATCAAGCAAACCAGTAGCAGACTAAATCAAAAGCAATTATTTACCAATAATGATGAATTAAGTTAAAATTCTTCTGGAAATCCAAGCAAAGGGTTATATTTAGTTTCGACCTTACGAAGGTAGCCAATCCTCCCTTGACGTTTTAGCACAGAACAACCTATAATTTTACTGAATATTTTCCCTTTTTGTGTTTGTGTAGCTTTGTGTTGTGTTGTTTCGTGTGTTTTTAGCGAAAGACATATGTTGAAAGATGTTTGCCTTGAGGTCAGAGGTCAGGGATGACATTTCATAGGCCAGTTTAAAGGTTCAAAAGAAAATGTTTATAGTAGGCTGTTGATACAACGTTGTCAAAAAAAAGATCAAAGTAATAGCAGAAATAATTTACGAAGCTACCAGCTAAAACGTTTCTCATCAAACAAAACCAAATCAAATTTGTTATATTAAATGAAATGAAACGAAACAAAACCAAACCAAATAAACAAATCAAACAACATAAAAAAAACTGAAATCAAATTAAAAATTGTTGTATACTCTCTTTAAATTAACCTTTTCATATAAACAACAAGGTTGCAAATATAGCTACAAGACTTAATTTGTGATAGCGGTTCATACTTAAACAAAAAGACCAAATCGTGAAAGACTAGTTTAGATGCATCTAGCATACTGAAGTAGTGCACCTGTGATACTTCCACCATACACCAGAAACGAACACAAAAAATGTCGAATTGCCTTTATAAAAAAATGAGTTCAAAAAGTGTTACTCTAGACTAGCTTCGACAGCATCAGTGTCACAAATTGATACAAAATCTGTTTTCGACAACAATTTAGGAAAAGTTAAAATCGATAAAATTTTAAAATGTTCATTACATTATCGGAAGGCGACAACAGGTTTCCTTCTCGCAAATTTCCTTGCATCTCAAAATTGCATATAAGCCATATTTATCCTTTTATAGCAATTCTATATCTCAGAGTCTTGGGGTTTTGTGATCGAAATATGGATCAACGTCTTCTTTATGGTCAACGAAAAACCTATTGGCAATGCGCAAAGTTAACAGAAACGCGAACAGAACACTGGAGTAGTGGCGGATATAACTACAAATGGCTTAGTAAAGAAAGTTCGGAGATATATATTGGCATCACATTGCTGTCTCCGAATACGGCTAGATTACAAGAAAATGCTCTCAAGTACAAGGAAAAGACTACCAATTCCTTCCCCCTCCTTTATCATTGAGTCTACAGCAATCTTTTTCATTGGATTAAGTGCCACGCCAGATGCAAAGCACTAAACCTCCACATTAAGGTGGCGCTTCCTCTCAAGTATTACGCTATTGTCCAAGCTATTCTTAGTATCGGATGAAGCCTCTAATTAGCTTTTCTCGTGAAACCCTTTATTGCTTAGGAAACCAGTATTATTTCAACTCAATGAGTAATCATGATGTCGTGCTGCAATAAGATCTTAAAATTCAGATAACAAAAACAAGCTTTAGAAATTAAGATGGTCAGTCACATGACAAAAACAGCCAGTCGTGATGATTTTTAACAGTCGCAGATTCGGTTATCTCTTCACTGAGTATTACTCCCTATTTGAGTTATCTAAAAATTATTTGGCTATGGTTGATTTATGAAAAAAACAATGAATGAAATTGTATTTTAATAAAAAAAATTATTAGAATTATTTTTGGTTCCCAGCCAAGAAACAATTCTGTATAGCAGACAACATTTACAGCGGAAGCCTCGACGCAAAGATTCATCAAATGTCCAAATTGATTTCCTTTTTGACATAAAAAACAATGAACCTGCAGCCGTAGCTAAAAGGGATATTCCAAAATATACGGAAAGAGAAGATGCTTGCTGAAAATGGCACATTTTCTTGATATCATTGAAGCACTTTGAGCAAACCTCTTTCATCAAAATTTTAACGACTTTCCTTGAAGTGTCAACATTAACGAACATCTTTTTAAAATCGCTTAACCTGAAACTAAACCTTGACCTTTTCCTTGTCCTTGACCTCGGCCTTACCTTAATCTAAGCCTTAACCTTGAAGTATAACCTTAACGTTAACCCTAACCTTGACCTTGACCTTGACCACATTTGCACCAATCGACGTTCACCGTCATAAAAATCAACTAGATTTGGAATTAGCCTTTGAGCTGTCCTCTTAAACCTCAAAGTAAAAAGCTTTAGGCATAAACTTATCCTTCATGTAATGATACAAAAATAGAAACATAGGTGATTGAACAAAAATAGCTTCTTCAGTAAAAGGTTTGTGCAATCAATTATTGTTAGGAAGGTGTCATTGATAACAATTGCCACAGCTGAAAAGCAATATTATCGTGGTTCCATTGATACATATTCACAGCAGCAAACAATTTATTTATTTCAGTTCCTATAACGCAAACATTCGTGAATAATTTTTGAATTGAGGAGCTGGACTGCATATGACTTTGCATAAAGTAATAACAGTTGACGATCAGACTAACCATTTAACTCGATAAGAACAAAAAAAAGACCACAGAATCTTGCACGGTCTAACTTATCTTCACTCAGAGACACAAATCCGAATTGTAAAGATAGGATCTACATGAATTGTAACAATACTTAATCAGCTGGCGTTGTCATATTAAAAAGGAGCATGGTCGCTTGGAGTAAATTAGTTTCACGCTTTCTAGTGGTCCCTCAGCAAGAAGCAAATCAACGCATATTATGAGAAGATAGCAAGAGCATGTAGTAAAAAAATGACTGAATTTGCCGTTATTTTACCTCTCTTATATATATTTCAGAGCCTTATTCTAATATACAATAATACAAGCTTGGAAAATTACGCAGATACTATAAGAGCTCACTGAAAAACAGATTCAAACTATATTCAAAACATTATCAAAGATTGAGAAGGACAGAAGGCATGCATATTAAGGTTTCACTAGGGACCGACGGAAATGAGTCTAGCGTACGTCCTGATAACATCAAGCATTGATATTGGCTATTCGAAGAAAGTCTATTGAGAAGGACGGCTGTTCCAAAAGTAAACAAGCTTTAGTCACTATCCGATTTCCACCGTACATCTCTTTCATGTAATCCGCGTAAAGTTGACATGAAGCAAACGAGATTTTCCTGTCATAAGAACACAAGGCGTCCCCTGCTTTGAGTAAAGCAGCCATACTTTTCCATGCCAAGTAATAACCCTGTTAGCATTTGTTTTCAAAGCTCCATTGGCCTATAAATTCATTCTCAGGTCTGCAGATCACATAAGATTAGCAGCGCAAAGCGAAATATAGCAGACAAAAACCAGAGCTCCTGAAAAGGAAAGTCTCCTAAAAGGTACCACACCAACAACTGAAAATTTCAAAGAGTCAAGGTATGAGAATATACAAATTAATGAGGAAATATAAGTGCATCGATAAATCGTAGTAGCTTCGTTAACTATCTTTCTCTCGATAAACTGATTAATCGATTGACGTGGTTTGATTGTGATTGCTTTATTTATATTATGACTGTTTTACAACATCGGTAAACACATTATTTAGCGCTAGCAGACTTGGGGTTAACTTAAGAGGGAAAATGAACGGCTCTAAGTAGAACCAATGCACATAAACTACTAACGTCCTCCTCATATGAATGAAAACAGGATTGCCTTCATACGTAACCAATGCCTCACAGAGTTCAAGTCAAGAGGGCAGGCCAAACAATGAATCACCAACACACATTTCCTTGCAGAGATGGCATATCAAGAAATAACATAAATCTGTTGTATGTAAAATACTTCATCGTGTATCTTGTCTACTCCACCTCCCCCTTTCACGGAGGTCTAGTAAGCCGTCCTTTCTTAGGAATCTTAAAGATAGAGCTTCAAGTATTGTGTCATCAGATTTTAAGGGGCAGTTAATGACACACAAAGGTTTATTGCGCAATGGCAGGTTAGACTGATGGGGTTGTGTCGGATAGAAAAAAAAGCCACTTTTCATGACGAAATATATATCCACCTAGAGAAGCCATATTAGCGAACACGCCTTCATTGTCTTGTTTTCAGAACCCATCCAACCCACCTTGGCGCTCGGCAAGCACAAAGCTTCACCAATATCACCAGAATAAGTCCCTCATCATTGGCAATTCTTCGGGATATTTTGAGCCGTAGTGGAAACCAATCTGTGCAGTGGAAAAATATAATTGTGCAGTGATAAATCATATTTTATGCAGTTGTGATGATTTTTAAATGCATGGGTATGTAGAAATGGGTAGAAAGCAAGAATCTTCATCATTGGTTAGTTTTCACTCAGTTTGACAGCAGTTTGTATTTAATTGATTCTTGCCTTTGGGCAGGAATGATGCGGCTGGTTGATTGTTGAGCCTCACAGCCTTGCATAAATTTACTTTATCTACAACTTCAGCATCCATGAATTGCAAATCGATGCAAGTAGCTACGACCAACTGTTCCCTTCCATGTTACCAAACATAATAACTTCAGTGTGAAAACTCTCGTTCACTTTTTAAATACTGTTGGTATGTACAGGGATCCTTAAACAACTTAAGTAAATTCCAAGGATATTCCTACTGTTTCCCTCAATAGAGCAAGGTGACAAATCCTCGATAGCCCAGGAGCGCGCTTTCAAAGAATGCAGGGTGTTTCTGATCCAGCCCTATAGCCTTGTCTGTATTTAAAAGAAAACAAAAATATTTAGAAGTTTCAAACGTTGAGACAGAACGTACCCTAAAAAGGTATCTACGTAAAAATGTGATTGGATTTTTTTTGCAAACTACAGCTTTTCTCAAATATGCAAATA
>JAACYV020278407.1:12294-33948 GCA_009936425.2 Chrysaora fuscescens
TTGGAATTTGAGGAAAACCAGATTATAAAAAACCTTCTGGAAGTTGCTCAACGCTCGGCAGAAAACATTCAAAGATTCACCAGCTAATCACTAAGGCTTTCTTGCCAAAAAGGAATGTTGTCATCTTGCTAATGATTTGCCATACTGTTATCAGGACAGTAAACATCGTATACAGTTTCCTTTTCGAATAATTAAGCATAGGTGAGCAATATAGATCAATCAAAGACATTAGAGAGTCATTGTACCGCCACAACCCATGACATGAGATCATGCTATTGTCTTATAGAGTCATAGCTACTCCACAAAAGCAAGGAAAACTTGTTTATCTAAAATTTGTGACGTAAGCACAGACTAGATCTTTCTGAATGCTTGCAGCCAATTCCTTATGCGTGGGATTGTCTTAACAAAAGAATAATTTTCTAACATACGGTGTAAAATCTATTTTTAAGCTGAAACTAATTTCATTAGAGAGTAGTCAATAAAAGGGGGGCTTTGGGAGGTACCAGAAAAAAATAGCGAAAACCCGATAACCGCGTGCTGCGCTGAATTTTAAATAAAATACCGAATCCGAGATCATTAAAACCCGAAAACCGCCATTTTGAACATAGTTCCCGCAACCGAATACCAAAAAACGACTACTCTAGACCCGTAATCCGTGTAAAGCCCCCCCCCCCCCCCCCCCCCCCTTCATATAGGAGAACCACGCATTGGAAGAAAATAATCGCTGTAGTTTAAGCGTCTGTAGCCTAGTCATAATAATAAACAATAACAACTTAGCAGGTTATTTAAGGTGAATAAATTTGTAAACCCCTTTCCGCCTCTTCTCGCTGGATCAAGAAGGAATGGCACTTCATGCTATATGCTTCTATTGCTGTATATACTTTCTTAACCAGCTTGTATACATTTAGGTCTGCAGGAATTAATTAGAAAACGGGTTTGAAGAATGACAAACACATTTGGTTTTAAATTTCAAAAAGTGGCTAAAAAAGATAAATAGTCCTAATTTTTGTTTGAAAACAAAAAATGAAGATTTACAATACGTTTTGGCTTACTTCAAAAATGAATTTGGTTAATAAATTTGTAAAGACATACGAGACCGATATTGAAAATTAAAACGAAAATAACCCAAACTGTCATTTCGAGGTATAGGGTGATCAGCCATGTTTGCAGTTGCTAAGCAAGCAGCCAATTATCAATGGTATAAAATATAAAAACAGAAAGAGCTGTTTGGGTGTAATCTTCAATATATAAGGTTGCACTATCCTGTGATCAAAAGAGCATCAGTGCAAAAGATGATAAAAAGTATTAAAGTAAGTAGTAAAAATATTCATAATCATTCATCATAATCATTAATCGTCATCATAAGATCTTGTGGTGTGGAACATGCTGCACCTCTCCTCACCGACATCTCTTTATACAATAAAAGTTCCTAACATAGAGACAACTCTGTTTTGACATGTAAAGCATTTTTCATGTTATTCTGTAGCATTTATTATTATATTATAACTTACTGTCATTTTTATTCTGGGAACAAATCCCGATTTTCTGTTACGAAATAGCATCATTTATCTTCACGACTTAGCTAGAGCTTAGCAAGAAACATCAGCAACAATGTCTTTCATTAATTTATTCATCATGTAGGCAATTTTTAATTTTGAGGTTCGCAATCCTAATGATTCATTGTTAAGGCCATGTGAAACTGACAATATCACCAGCCATTCAAAAATGGGGAAACCAAACAGAAAATTAATAATTTCTTGCTCTTCATGAACGAAGTTGTATTTTGTATATGCTTTGGGAGCGTGCTCAGCACAGTTGTTATCACAATATTGTTCTAACGATGTGCGCAATAATAAAATTGTTTATCAGTTCTAATTTTATGGTCACAATTGATCATTTGATGCTCAAATACCTTAGATAATGTTGAATTATAAGCACTGCAATGCAGCTTCACAGTTTCCTTTATTTATTTGCCATCACGATAATCATACCACCGTAAAGCATGGTTAAAGCGATAGAAATTACTTCCAGACCTCCAACCACTTTTCACCATATAACAAGCACGAAACAACGCTGCACAGTTCATTCGCGAGCATGCATCTGGGCAAATCACGCAATAAGATGCACACTATAATACACATCACTGACGTCAATTGCTGCATTATCTTCCAACCAATGTGAAAATATCGCAAACTGATTAGTAAACTTCATAGGAATATGGCAAAGTGGGCTGTTGAAATGAGACATATTTACAAGTTACATTTGAACCAATTGCGTGTTGCGGTGTACCAATGTAACTCTTAATACATTCAGATTCCAGTTTGTCCATCAAAAACATCAATTAGAATAAATCCAGCTTTTTAAAAATATTGAACTTGCCACCATTTCCTTTTGGTTTCAGGGAACCCAGTAGCGAATAAACTGAGTCGCTCTAGAAAGGCTAGATTGAATACAAGTGGATCCCCTAGAAAATTAAATAATCCTTGGTTTATATAGAAATATGTACATTATCAGGGGGTAATAATATATTGACTGACGTAGCCAAGTAGGCAAAATGAGCAACTTAAACCGAAATAAAAATTTAAAATATCTACTACATATTAGATCTTAAAATCGGTAGCCACGCAACCCCCGTTAAAAACAGGAGCCTTTTATGTTTTTTGTATAAATTGGCGGAATTATGGGGGGCTCAATTACCACCACAGTTTTCCAGGCAAAAGAAAAGAAGAAATTACATCATATCGTGACAGAGGAAAACTTGTTTGAACAAAAGCTCTGCGTCTTTTCTGGAAAATATTTTAATACACCACAAGATCACCTAAGAACCACAATAAAGCAGTTAAGATTTGCTCTTATACTTCGATTTAGCTGTGCAATGGTTATAAAAAGCAGGCATTACTGCATAAATTGCATTCACGAGTGGCATTTTCAGTTGACGGTTCAAATCTACTTACTAAAGAAATCGTCAGCGCGATCAATACAGCAAGAGATCTTGTTCAAACGACAAATATCTTTTAAGATATAGCGTTGCACTTGAACTGAAAAATATTGTCTTCCGAAATTTCCAAAAAAAGACCCAGAAGCACAAGAGCGGTAACGGTTGGACACATGGTCTTAGTGCATTGTATGGCTATTTCGATTTACAGATTGGTACACAGGAAATGCGCAATTCGCAAAAATAACAACAAGTGGTCAATATCCTGCAACAAATAGCGTATTCCTGCTGAAAAAGTGCCAAGTCTTGTCTGAGTCAGATCTCACAAAAAAGTGAGTTGGACATGATTCCGTCCAGTTAGTGGCGTGACTAATAAGAGAACAGTTGTACATTGTACTATTTCTATTAAACAATTGGCTCTTTTTTCTCAGAGACATATAAAATGAGTTCAATGAGAGACACTCGTCATTTTCAGTTGGAAGACGCAAAGGCAAAGACCACGTGCAGAATGGAAGCAAGAAGTGACTCGGACACGAACCGCATTCCGAAGTGTGCAAGATGTCGCAATCATGGAGTAGTGAACATTCTCAAAGGTCACAAACATTACTGCCCTTGGAAGAACTGTCCTTGTGAGAAATGCCAGGCCGTTTTGGAGCGCCAGCGAATAACAGCAGCAAGAGTGGCTTCATTGCGGCAACAAAGAAAAGCCTATGAGTATAGAGGGAAAGTTTCAAAGTCTCAGTATGACAACACCTATGTGAAGATCAAGAGTACGACACTCTGCTCAGGACAAATAAAAAGCCGTGTCATGTACCCGGTTGGCTATACTGTGAAGGATATACTTGGTCTAGATCAAGGTAAAACAATATCACTATTCATATTTCAAAATAGCATAAATAATGTTAGACTTTTTTCGTCGTTTTATGCACTGCGTTTTGGTTCGAGGTTTAGCTAGTACATTGTCAAAGGTACGGGGTGGATTCCAGCTAGGCGAAACCGTTAGCTCTTGGCCAAGTACAGTTGGAAATAGACACAAGTTTCATCCACCTATTCAGCAATATTTTTGAGCGGAGTAAAAGGTAGGCCTATATTAGATTCCTTAGCACTTAACCTACAAGTCTAAAGACCAAAAATAGGCGTATTAGATTTTGCATGAAATACGTCAAATGAATACTGGGTACTCTACTGCCAGGGATACCTCAAATTTTTGAGTTTACTAATATATATAATAATCTCTGAACTTGTATTTGTTGAAAGTAAAATGTGAAATTTTGCTGCTTGTAGTATAGCGAAAAGCAGGATTTAGGAAACTTGACATTTGTATTTTGGAAGCTTCGCATTATTTGTTATTGATCGCATGTCAAAAAAATGAATAGTCGACATTGCCTTAGGCTACTAAATTCAAACGCATTAATAAATCAACCACTCCAATCTAGGTAGCTACGTTTAGTTATAAACAGCTTACATCCTAACTGGAAATAGGCCTCTGTGAAGGCAAACACTAGGGCCGTCTGTAGCTATAAGGAAATTGCCGCTTTCTCTATTTATAAACTTTTATACTTGTTTCAGATAAATTACAACGTTGTTCAAATGTTCTGGAACATCGTTGTTGTACTAAATAATTTAATTATCAGTTATTGTGCAACAAAAATCAAGAGTAAACAAATTTTTCAGAGCTTCTGGCAAGATCCCTGTCATTATCCCGAGTACGTTTTTTTCTGGTCAATTACGAGATAATTGCGTAAAAATGAAACGAGGTATTTCAATCAAAATTAAGTTGATAATCATCGGCAAATTTGAGGTTTGGCTGGTTAGCGTTGAAGCCGTTTCAAAGAATGTCCTGCAATTGTGGTGAGCGAAAAACGAAGTAATTAGAAATAACTGACAGCGGAGTAAACTAATGCAAATATAAGATTCTGTTCATCACTGAAGCAAGTAGCTGCTGCACGTGTCAAGACGGTAGAGACAGTAAACTGGGTTTGAATCTCATTCCTATAAACAACAGTTTAGACATCTCTGAGTAGTACAACTACGTACGTGCATGCCATGTGCTATTCATTTAGATAGGGTCATTACGATCGAGTAAGGAACGTTCATGATGAAACTATTCTACATTTTGTACCGCTCGTTCTTTCCATGCGTATTTCGAAATTTCTTTGTTGAGATTCTTGCCCACATGTGTTAGAGATCATGGGACAAATTATCACAATGAGAACATTGCTACAGCAATGACGTCATGTTGGAACAAATATATTGCCTTAGTCCTGTAGTAAACAAGTAAAACATTAGTTAGACCCCGAACAAAAACACAATCAGGAAAATAATAGAGGGCGAGAATGGAATAAAATAACCCTGGTGAAGCGAATTATACAATAAATACTAACTACTTCATCTCGATGGAACATATTCCTATATGAAACAACACAAACTACATGATATTTGGATGATTAACTAGAATACGAAACGTTGAGCTAGAAAACTTTTTTGTAAAGCATTCATACCCAATAACAGAAAAACACATTCTGAACTGTCATAAACGTTATTGGTTAACTCAGTAATTACGTCAAATTAGCTTAGGCCTCTCAAGCTGGTGAAACCTGGAGACAAGGGCGTTATCTCACCTTTCAAGGCATTCCTGTAAGAACACTCTCGACAATCAAAGAGCACATCAATAAGACTTGAAGTGCACCTTGCCTAGGAATCTGACATAACCCACGACTTCCCCAGGATTTTGAAATAAAATCTTTATTGCCTAATTATAAGAATAAGGACAAGGTGTGCTAAAAGGGGTAGTTTGAAACACTGGTCTGAACCGTCATGTTAATGGTTCTGTAATGAAGCAAGATTTATGAATAATGTTCTCACATTTAAAATCATTTATTTAGGTCTCTGGAGTTGCAGATATAAGAAATTGATTAAGCAAACACGAGTGGCCAAGGGACATTTAGACACAGTTCCCCGTGGCAAAGGTTAAAATCTGCTCTGTTTGTGTCGCGAGAAAGCTACATTGTTAAACGGGTTTGAGAAGGTATTGACAAATTACCGTTTAAATTAAACCATCCAAAATACGATGATAGAGTACTAGAAATCATATGATGCAATGATCTTAGCGAACAACAATCAGCTGATTCTGGGAAGCAAATAAGTCTGGCAACGAGTTCAGACAATAGACAGCTTAAAATAATCATTTTACGTAAACAGGATCGGCGTTCAATCAACAATAGTCGATCATTAGACCAATTTCAAGCTTCTTACGAGCAGGAAAACACGATTTCGAGGAAGCTTAATTTGGGCCATTGTTTCGGTAACCAGTTGCTAGACCTCGGGCCTGCAAATCTTGCGAATATTAATAAGTTTATAAGACTAAAGGTGAAATAATTTAGTTACAGATGGACAAAAGAGCGCCTGGAACTGTTTCTCGGGCCACTTGCCAATGTTACAATAGAATCCATTATTGATTAGCTGAGCTTTTCAAGAAATTTCGGTAACTAATGGCTGATGGTAGTAGGGGTGTACTCCCATCTCAAACTATAAACTGGTGCTATAAATTGCTATACATTTATAATAAACACATTTTAGAGCCAGTGCAAGTGCTTTCTGTTATAGTATTCGAAACCTTTATTAACTGTACTGTTTTATATTCATAATTTGGTTAAGAATTGCTAAATGCAACAAAAAGTATGAGAGGAGGAGAAATATAGTTTTGTTCATAAATGTATGACTTAATACAGTAGCTTTCACAATCGGTATAATATTGCACTGAGCTGAATTAAAAAGATTAAAGGCGTATCAAATCAACATTGTCGTTAATCAGACCTAAAAAGGGGCGTCGTCCGATTCCATTTAATGTTTTTTGGCGATGAAATTTTAATCTGTAAACAATTATCAGAGTGACGTCATTTGGAAACTTCTGGAATATCATAACAGAGGAGTTATTTTTCATCAAAAAATTTCGAATTTTCCCGAATACTCCTTTCATAATATTTCGTACCATTTGCATTTGTATGCGTAATGTGACAGTAATAATCATATTAAAAAACTTTATGAATTAGTGTACTGCTGCCTAGGTAGAGCTATCACTTTAAAATCAAAACCAAGACGATAATTCTCTATACTAGTATACTTGAGCCTGTTGCACAAGCTGAATTCTGCTCTATCTGCTTTAGAATTTGCATAGAGTAAAAGTTTACGCTGGAGTTTACTCAACATGTGTGCATATATCACTAACAGCCTCTACTAACAGATCTGTAGGTTCGTTGGCTGCAAAGATACAGCGATAGCTATCGAATTTTGCAATTTTTATATTGATAAGTCGAAAATGTTAAGAATGTTCATCGGGATGTAGATAAAGCGAAATAGGGCACGATGTTGGAGAACGAAACGTGCTTGTAGACATTGTCCATTTGTCTGTTTGTTTGTTTATTTGATTACTTGTTTTTGTTTGTTTGTTTGCTTGTTTGTTTGTTTGTTTGTTTGTTGCAAGTGCTTGGGCAATACTCGATACATAAGAGCAGCCAAGCAGAAATTTCTATGCTGCCTCCCTTGCACCAACTTTGTACTCAATATCCGTACATTTTATTTTGCCCGTTACTTCTACGCCCTTTGGGGCAGTTAGCCAAGTACTCAAAGAGCGCGTTTTCACAGGTCCTATGGCATGCAACCAATATAAAATATATTTATTTCTTGGCATCTGACAAGTATAGAGTCCTGTTAATTGATATATTTACTTTATTGGCCATAGGTTCAGAAAGGCAGAAAGATAATTTCAGAAGAGCAGAAGAAAGCAACTCAACGGGAACACCAGCCTCGTTATCGCCCGTAGGAAGCCCCGAATCCGTGATCATGAAACCAAGATGTAGAGAAGGAGATTGCGACAGAGTAGAAGATAACAACGAATATTCAGAATCATTTGAATCAACGAGACCAAAGGATGATGGTCGCAGCTCTTCATCCTCCATGTGTGATCAACCACTCTCGCCCTGCATTCCCTTTATCTCTGGCAGCAGTGCCTCAGGTCGATCGAGTTTAATACCGCAGAGTCAAATGGAAGTTTTATCGAAAATATTCCCAGCTTACCCAACCGATTTGTTGCAAATAACCCTTCTTGAATCAAGAGGAAGCGTTTCTCAAGCGGTCGAAAGAGTTCTTTACGGCTCAGCCGCGCGTCCCTCAAGAAACAGTGCTCCGCTTAGATCATCCTACAGTAGTTCCATTAAAGAGAAGGACAGATATGACTGTGGCCTGACCACCTTGTCCACCCTCTCAACATTGGTAAGATATTGTAATCGTTGTGGATTCCGCGCATTCGCAACGGACAATTTCTGCTCGGCTTGCGGTGGTATACTTAGAAAGTGTTAGATGACAGAAAGCGCTTAACAACTGAACACGGCTTATCCATATAAGCTTGCCTTGAAATTATTGCAGAGTACATGAAGAAAAACAGTTTTAACAAAAAGTATATGCTTATTTGCCTGTGCAGCTGGTACTTAGGACACGTAGAGTACTTGACATGGCTCATGAACATGCTACGCAATATCAGTTTGATTAGAGAGAAATAAGCTGGATATAGCTGTTGGAATCTCTTCTGCACGATTGTAAAAATATTCTTCTTACATTTTTAATAACGTCGTTCAAGGGCATAACAATTATTTATTTTTATCTATACAAATAATTCTTTTTTCCTTTCAATATGAAGGTAGTAGAACGTTCATGGCAACTTAAAAATGTGTTGTATCAAATAGTGTAGCTAATACCATGAAGGCCACAATGCTTTCTAACAGTATTACCAAAATTTTCAGCTTTTAGTCTCCTATACTTGAGAGTACTATTTGCAGCCAGGTAATTACCAATACACGGAAAGGTTTTCCAAATAATAGAGCAAGAGTTGGAGAGAGGAGGGTTTGGATAAAATTAGAGAGTTGAGTGTGCTTTAACTTAGCGCAACATCCGTTAATGTAGTCAAGTCACACAGCTGTACACCATATATTTTCATTTATTTCATTCATCTCCGACACAAGTTTAAGTTTTGTATTAATAATCGTTATCAAATATTTTGAAGAGTGTTTCATTTAGAGTTTTGCAATGTTTCTTAACTACTGATATATTTGAAAACCATTATATTTAAAGCATATATTTCAAAATTTTATATTTTAAAAATTCAGATATTCTTATGCAGCAGAATATCTAAAGTAGAAACGTAAATTACATTGTCTTAAGCACAAAAATATAATGTATGTCCATTTATTGTAGATGATAAAATGTGTTAAAAGCAAAATATGTATTTCATTTTGTGAAGATGCTTGGATATTTAAGAGCTGGTATAAAAAGTTATCCTCTTCAGGCGAAAAAACTGCATGCAGATCCTATCATCTGCTACAACAAAAAGGAACAGAAGTATTCTATAGTAGGACCAACTCTTTTGCACCCTCTATACCTCACTTTTGCACCCTATCTGTATATAAACTTGTGCCTTTTGTACAGACAGTTGACTTTTAAATGCAAATTTTTCAGCCATGCACTTAAATACAATACAGAGCTCCTGATAATTTGAGGGTATACCAGGCTGGCAAAATGTGCTATACTACACCTGACGTTTGCTAGTATAAACTTTCTATTATGACATTAAATTTAAAAAACACCTACCATATGGATCTTTAATTTTTTTGTTTCTTTTTCCTGTGCAAACTTCTTCACTTGCTTTATCTAGATGAATTCTCACTGTACGGGCCTTGGCAAGAAGTTTCTCAATCTCATTCAGATCAATAGCTTCTAAAAAGAAACCAGTTACTAGTGTTTAATCATTAGCTATAAGTTAAAAAAGGTAACACATTTATGTGTATACAGAAAATGAAAAATAAAAAACTCTGAATTTATCTGGTAGAGATGGGAGATGTAAGAAAAGAAAAATTGCACTTGAATGTTTTCAGCTGCAAATCAGTGAGACTTTTTTGGACAAATAATTTATCATTCCTTTTCATTAATAAAATATATTAATGGTACAAATTTTAATGAATGTATATGAATTTAATGTATAAAAGAAGTTCGGATGCAAAAAAAACAAGATAATTAGCACCATGAGGCCTTTCTAAATTGTGTATTCATTAGAGTATGACTTACAAAACTAAAGGGATTCTAAAATCACGTTATGGGCATAAAGCTAAAAATTACGTTATGGGCGAACTTCTTCTATTCATTTCATTAATATATGTAAATATATATAAACATTTATTTGATCAGGGTTGTCACTAAGCATTTTCAGACATCACATGGTTTGCTTGACCCATACAAAAGCTGATATGAGGTTTGATATGAATTTATACCTGTTTACCAAGCATATTCCTGGTTTTATTAGCATTTAAAGTTGAAAACGTAAGAAGAGTTTGAACAATAAAAAAGCTTGGGGGATTATAATGTTCTTAAAACTTTATGGCAAGCCTCTCTGTGCCAGTCTGCACACAGTAGAGTGTTTGGATCATTTTTGCATGTATGCTGATTTTGATGATTCCAATTGTGCTGATTGATGAAAAAATTGGAAAGAAATAATAGTTTCCCCACATGCACACCAAACTGGTTACTTTTTTACACAAGAGAACTCATTGAGAACTGCCACTCTCTGCAAACTGGATACCCAGAAAGGATATAAATGAAATAACAGGTGGTTGCCACTATTTGGGTGATATTCAATATGTAAAACCATGATACCCTGATACCCACTGAAGCCAGAGAAGAAAGAATATTTTGATAACTATTTCTAACCTGGGCAGCTTGCATCCTCTGCTTTCTTTTCATCTTCTGTAACATCAGTTGATTCTAGATATCTTAATTTTATGAAAAAAATTCAACTAGTTTTATCCCAGAGCACTACAATAAACTAACCTATCTTTTTTGTAGAAAATTGCAGTGATGTGAATTCTAATAGACAACCTTCTTTTACTCATAAATGCATTTCATTATCATCATTAATGCTGTACCTCTGGAGTGCCTGGACAGCCATGACAGTGCAATCTCAGATGGGTGCCTACAGCTGTTTTGAGGATAGGCATACAGTCAGTTGCACTATCGATAAGGGCAGAGGTATTGTGACCATTCCACCAACTGAGGCCATTGGCCAGGGCCTCTTTTAATATACTAGCTAGGTGGGCAATTGTACCCCCCCCCCCCCAGTCCCTTTAATTGTCTTATTGTGTGTACTATCCAAATAATAGGCCTATTGTCTCCTCTAGCCTTGTAACCAAAGCAGTGCCCCCCCCCCCCCCTTGGTCATGGTTCCTTGAAAATTGTCCTGATTATGGCCTTTGTTTCCCAGGTGTATGGCAAGTTTAGGTGTATGTTTTCCATTTTTGAGGGCATTGATAAGGGTGGTATGAACTATGTGGCACTGGTAATGGCCCAACCACTAATATTGTTGTCTGATCACAGCCTCTGTGAGGTACCACCTATCACCTATCATCTCTGGCAAAGCTTCATTGGTAGTGAAAGCGCTCCACTTTAGCCCAGATGTCTACAAAAAACACTTTAACCTACATAAAATTTCAAATACCTTTTTTCAGTCTCTGAAATGGCTTGTTCTAAGAACCTACACCATTTTTCTAGCCTTTCTCTAGTCTGCTTGAGAGAGTGGCACATGCTTTGTACCCTGTAGGAAGGCCAAACAAAAAATATAAAAAATCAAAGCTTTTCTATTTTAACAGGTATTTTTAAGCCTTTGATGTTGAAGAGGACCTCTTGCTAAACTTTGAGCACTTTATCCTTGTTTTATTGTTATTGCAGACCAGATAAACACTGACTCACTTTAGTCTGTAAATACACTTCAACACATGAATGTCTGACCTTAAAGAGTAGGCCTATTTAAGAATTGGTTGAAAAGTTCATTATCACAGACAATCTACATTGAAAATGCGAAGGCTTCTGTCCGGCAGTGACAACAAAAATTGCTGAGAAAGTCCCGGCTTTCAAAAAACTTAGAAAGCTCACATCTATGTAGATTGTTTCTTACCAAATGAGCATAGTATTGGCCTCCATTTCTCTTTCCATTTTCGCGGGTTTTGACTTGTAATACTTTATTAGATTGAGTTGAATGGAAATTGGAAGAGACCGATGAAACAAAGAGACAAGAGGGCCAAAAAAATTTCGTCTTCAGCACCAATAATGGTCATAGGACGGTCACCAATCGTTGGTCGTCCATTAATCAGCAGTAGTAACTTACTGTACGCGTATATTATTAATGAATTTGGCACCCTACAGATGATATGCGAACCAACAAACCTGGCCCAGAGTTATAGTCTATGAATGCAAGAGTAACTGATAGACGTGTTTCACTGATAGATCACATATTTCTATGGCAAAAAGCCAAAGTAGTGAAATAGTTAAAGAGCACTAAATAACCGATATCAGTCACCATTTTGAGCCAGTTCTACTGCTCAAGGAGAAAAGGAGAGGAACAATCTACATACAAAGAGTGCGTATCTTTGATGAGAAGAGAAAAGTCCGATTCAAGCAAATGTTGCACGTGGTCGAATGGAGTAGCCTGTACATCTCTAAAAATTGTTCTTTTCGAAATAGGTGTTGATTTATGTTCTTTCTTTATTCTTTGATCTTGCTTTTATCTCTTGGCTTTTCTGTTAAGTATCAAATGTACTTGAATGAATTCCGTCCTATTTCTGCCTTATATCTCTTGATGTCAACTTGAATTTTGTGGATTTCTTTTGCTTTTTATGAATTGTTCATGGATTTGTTTGGGACATTCTCTGTAATAAATTCTATGCATCTACGAAAGAATCCGTTTTTTGTAATTTTAGGTAGTTGGTTCCCATTCAGCTATACTCTGGATTTCTTAAGATGATTTCGGTTCTTTTATCAATGTATCAATTTTGCAGCTCTAGCATGTAAGGCACCGAAAGCGTTCTCTTAGATCGCCCCCGAAAAAACGTCTCAAAAATGGATCTTGGGTGTCCAAAAGGTCTTAGAAGCTGTATACGAAAGAAATATGAGTTATTCAAACGTTACTATCATAAGAACGAGGCATCAGAAGCAAATAAGCAGCTTACAAAATTGACGAAAAGTGAAGATATACTGAAAAATAAGGCTAGTGCGATATTAAGAATGTGGGCTATCATGGGTCCCATGCTTTAACCTGAAAAGTCTAAGCAGTCTTTTAACATAGCGAAAATCACTAATAAATCAAATCGTACGATAAATAAAGATATGTTCAAATAGAAGACTCACTAAACAATTTAATTTGCTCAATTTGAAGAAAAATCGGTAGCAGTATTCCTCCTACCATCAATAATGTTTCCACATTTCTGAATTATCAAATGAAAATACAAACTTTTTGTGTGGGGGACGAAGTGTGGGGGACGAAGAAAATGAGATGAAAATCGCCTATAAGTAAACAAAGCTACAGGAAGTGATGGTATAAAGCCAAATCTAATAACCAAATGAATGCTTTGCCAGGCTTTTGGTAAGCAATGAATCCACTTGTGCAACATTTCTTTTACAATTGGGGTATTCCCAAATGCATAAAATATTTCTATGGTCGTAAACATCTTGCAAAAAGGAAATAGAGCTGACCTTGGCAAATACCGTCATTTTTACCTATTTCTTGTTGAAAATGCACTCGAGTTGAACTTTATTATTGATTGACACTTCAATTGTATTTTAATCGGACTGACACCTTGGTCACATGGTTTTCTCACTCGTTCTATTTTTTTGACTTTTACTTTAACTTTTCTATGTTCGACGCTTGCTGTTTACATGTTATGTTTTAGATAAAGTTTTATAGTTTACTTTGTCGTGGTTTTTTGCCCGAAAAACTGCAACATTTCTTGTTTGCTAAACGATTTGAACGTCTTATGAGCAAAAAAATTGCTCGAATCTCTCAGCATATAACACAAAACATCGTGCATAAGCATCAGTTTTGATTAACGGAAAGCCACTCCAGTGCTCTAGCTCTATCTGAGACTTTGAGTGAAATTTATAACAAAAAAAAATGGAAATGTTTTTAGGTGTCTTTCTTGACCTCAAAAAGGCATTTGATGTGTTCGTGTTCTAATTAAAGCCTCTCGAGTATTACACATTCCCGCCTTGCGAGTAAATTGCTCACTTGCTACCTCTCTAATAGGAAACAATGAACTTCTGTAAGTGGTGGAAGGTCTGACTTGGATCATGCTACTACAGGAATTCCTCAGGGATCTCTTATAGGCCCAATTCTGTTTATATTAAATTTTAACCATATGACTAATGCAACTAATCATCAACGAAGACTCTTTGCTGATAGCACAAATATCTTTGCATAAGAAGCTATCACTAAATAGCTAATCGTCGATGCAAACTTAGAGCTTGAGAAATTGAATATGCATGTTCTATGCCTAATCGATTATCAAGTTAAGCATCGATATAACAGCTTTTTGCATCTTTTCTCAAAATGAGCAACAATGCCCAAGTTACGTTACAGTTAGTATCGGGAAAAAATCAAATTATTTTAACGATTTTAACTACCTAGGACTAACCAGGGACGAAACACTCAAATAGGAAAACGTTGTAGCCCATGTAGCTATGCAATATAATTTTTAAATAAACATGCTTCTGTTTTATCGGTAAAACGCAATCTGCTTCCAAAGAGTTTCCGGCAAGTTCTTTACAATGCCTTTAAACAATCCAAGATAGATTATTCCTTTGAGGTGTAAGGTGATGCTTATGACACGCGAAAGTCACCACAATTAGATAATCCGGGTTCACCTTATATCATATCATTTTCAACATGGATTCTATCATGTTTAGCTTTTGCTGCTGTTTGTGTTCGTTGAAATCGTTGTTCTCCCCTCCCAAATCGAGTTGAAAGGGCATTAGTGGCAACAGTAGACTGTGTACTGCAACGTGTAAGCAATGGATTCCGCCATTTTCTAAGCATGTTTGACGAAACGTGATAAACTGGGTTTATTTTTGATAAACTCACATTATCACCAGATAAACTGGGTTTATTCAATTCAATTTAATTCAATTCAATTTTCTTTGTAGAAAACAAAACTTAAAGTAAATATTGCATTCTACATGACCCAAGAAAAGCAGATCTTATTTAGCTTGGGCCGTTAACATAATAAGGTTAAATACAATATTGAAAATGTTAATAACAAAAAAACAAGATGAAATAGCAATAACACGTTAAAAGTGAACTAGTGAAGTGACTAATGTAATAAAAGACTTAGTAATTATCGATAATAGTTTGCTTTAATTTAGTACTAAAGGTTTTGGAGTTGGAAATTGATTTTAATGACGAGGGAAGGTTATTCCAGAGGCGAGCTCCCACATTTCGTAGCATACTGTCTCCCCATTTTTTATTGGTTTTGAATATTTTATAGTCATGTTTCTGTCTAGTTTCATAGTTGTTGGAATTTTTATTTGTTTGAAAGTAGCTCTGAAAGACCTCTGGAAGTTTAGAGTTATTAAAATGCACACGATGCATTAGATTCAGAACTTTTAATTTATAAAGGTCAGAAATTTTTAGAATTTTGAGCTCTTTATGCAATAAATTTGTAGAATAGATACGATCTTTGAAAATAATTATTTTAAGTATTCGATTTTGCAAAACTTGAATTTAATTTAAATGTTTATTTGAGGCGACGCCATATGCTTTGATGGTATAATCAATTTTCGACACAACCAGAGAATCATAAAGTGTCAGCAAACATTCTTTAGGAATAGAATATCTTAACTTGGCAAAGATAGAAGAGAACTTTAATACATCTGTTTTAACTCCACCGAATTGAATATCCCAAGATATTTTTTCGTAAATCTTAGTGCCGAGGTATTTTATTTTCCCAGCTTGCTTTAGTTCCACTCCCATTTTCATGTTTAATGTGTCAGCCCCAGTTTTCTTAGAAGGGGTAAAGACACAGTAATTTGTTTTGCTGGTATTTACTAGCAATTTATTTGCGTTGAGCCACTCGTAAAGTTTTTCAAGTTCTTCGTTAGCTTTAGTAGATAGATGTTGAATGTTTGTATCGAAACAGTAAATGTAAGTATCATCAGCAAAGAGTCGAGGCTTAACTGAGACTGCATTGGGCATATCGTTTACATACAGAGTAAACAATATTGGGCTCAACACTGACCCCTGTGGAACACCTTTTTCCAATTAGACAGAGATCCGACTGTACACCATTAGCACATGTGTACTGCTGGCGATTAAGAAGGTAATTAGTGAACCATTTGTGAATTATTTTTTTTTGATAATGTGAGTTTATCTGTGATAAACCCAGTTTATCTGGAGATAATGTGAGTTTATCACAGACAAACCCAGTATTAATATGGTTTAAATTTTGGTGTTTATGTTGTTAGTAAATTTCTTAGTTTAGTTGTATTAATCTTGTTATTTTTAGTAAATATATTGTAAGTTGGTTAAGGGCAATCTCGGCCTACATACCTAATTACAAACAAAAAAAAAACGAATTCATGCTGATGCCCATCGCAAAAAGATCCTCCGAATACAGTTATACTCTAAGAAGCATTTCAAAGATTCTTTTTAACTAGATCATGTTTGCATGCACATCCACTGAGGTTCGAATGCGATGACGTACAAAATGATTGTCCTTTTTGAGGTTTGCCTCGTTTCGGTTTTTTCTCCTAGTGTCTTTGTCATGATGTCATGAAGTCATTGCATTGCATTTCAATTCAACAACCTTTGCTGGATTTTCCTGCAAAATATAATCGTTGGTTTATATTTAAGTATCTGAAAATAATATGGCTCAATGGAATCAGCAGCAGAATTATGTGAGTATGGAAATAATTCTGCATATTTTTAGGCACTTAGGTACTTTGAGTCACATCCCCTTTTAGGGCGATAAAGCCTATTTCGTGGCGTCCTTTCCCTTTGTGCAGATGAAGCAGGCAAGTCCGTCCCGTTGAAGGCTCCTCTCAGTGAGTCCTCTGACAGTTAATTTGTCACTTCGGCCTTCTCAAGTAAGCACTTTTAGAATAATCAACACCAAAAATTGACCATGCATTCAGATTTTTGATGGCAACTTGTCTGCGCACTTTGCAATGTTTCCAGTTTGGCTCAAGTCTACTGTAGCTAAGTCTATTTTTGCAATCAAGATGTAATATAGTTAGCTTGGCAAATAGGCATGTGAGGTGCGTGAGGTGATATTCATTGTATTATGATCAATTTATTGTTTTAACTGAATGAGTCAATTTATCTTATGGTGTTAAATTTAGGGAGGAAGGCCACCATCTAATCCTGGATATGGACAACAACAAGCACCTGGTAGATATAATCCACAAATGGCAGGTTATGGTCCTCAAGCAGGAGGATATGGACAAACAAATCAGATTTCAGGCTATCATCCACAAAGTGGGGGCCAGCCTCCACAAAGTAGGGGATACCCACCACAAGGAGGAGGCTACCCTCCGCAGTCAGGTGGTTATCCACCCCAGGGAGGCTATCCCTCTCAACAAGCTGGCCCACCTCAACAAGCCCCACCTCCAGGCATTGACCCTGTTCTTTGGGGCTGGTTTCAGGTTAGTGGTAATTTCACTTCATCATCTTAATCTAATTCAAAAGTTCTTCTTTGAATTTATACTCTAACATATGTGTCAAGTATAAATAATAGTGTAGTAAATGCTTTAAGGTTGTTGTAACCATATTTACAACTTTTTGCAGGGTTTTCCAAAATGTTCCTATTTAAAAATAGGTTTTTAACAAACTCACTTTATTTGCAATGGATAGAGACTAACTTTAACCTTTAGAACCTCCATGTTTAACATATTTGCAATTTGTCAGGGCATATTCAGTAATCCAGATGGAAACCATAATTGGTTTTGAGGATATAGCAACTGGGATATCTCTCAAGCACACTGAATGATAACCCCTAAGCTTACACTGAATGATATCCCTTTGAATTGCACAGGCTATAATTATTTACCAGTTTTTGGCACTGGTTCCATTTTTTAATGGAAATAAAGTTTGAAGCCTGATCTGTTAATGTTATTGATAATGTGAAGTGCTAATTAGCTGAAAATAACAATGCCTAGTTTTTTTATAACTGTTTGGTTAGTTAGTCACTTTCCTTGCAGTCAGTTGATCGGGATAGATCAGGTGGAATATCAGCAGATGAACTTCAAGTGGCCTTGCTAAATAATAACTGGAGCCATTTCAATTCGGAAACCTGTAGACTTATGGTTGGCATGTTTGATAAGGACAGGTAGGCCATGTTATTTTATTATAAATTTGTTTTAAATGTCATAGGAATAAAATTATTCATAGGAATAATATTAAAATTATATATTTCTAATGTTAGAACTATATATGAATGATGGGTCAAAGACACTGCGATTGTATTATGTTTAAATGTCTAGACAAGCCTCTAGTGTCATTAAAAAAAGAAATCAATACAGGGGTGAGAATTCATCACACTGCAAGTGGAATGCATTCAGGGAAGAATAGAAGGTATAGTCAAAAAGAAATCCAAAGAATAGGGCATCTCAGTATGGGATCAGAAATCCAGCCTTAGTAACTGGGAAAAGAGAGAGACTAAGTGGAGTTCATCATAGAGTATCAATGGCACTAGACTTAGGTAATCATGCTGCCTGATTAGCCAATATTCATCTCCTACCATATTTTATTTTTATACATTTGCTGGATACCTTTGCTCGGTAGTGAAAATTATTTCTTTCAACTAGATCTGGTAGTATTGATATCTATGAATTTGCAGCCTTGTGGAAATATATTCAGGAATGGAAAAATTGTTTTGAGAGGTGAGCTCATTTAAATATTTGTTGATAACTCCTAAATTGAACCATCAATGAATCAACAGTATGGTTGTTATGTACTTGTCTTTATTAAAGATAGTTGAGTGTAATAGAAACAAGATTTTATATTTGTTCATAAGCAATCCCTTAACAAGCTTTCATATATATATATATATACTGATAAGTTGTGTGTGTGAAAATAGCATTACTAAAATAATGCAAAGCAGAAGGAAAAAACATACTTGTACTTATATTTTGCAGAAAATTTGGTTCAAGTAAATTTACTTCTTTCTTTCATTCTAATAAATTGTTTGTTGTTTGAAGTAATTGATTGAAATTGTTAAATTTTTTTGAAAGTATTTTCATGGATTTTTCCTATTTTTTTTTCTGCATGTTCTACTCAATTTGCTTTTTTTTTTAAATTGACAGGTTTGACACTGATAGGTCTGGAACTATTGACTGCAATGAGTTACTGCAAGCCTTTTCCTCATTTGGCTATCGATTGTAAGTATTACAGATATACCATCTTGTAAACATTGTAAACAAGGTCCTGTTTGCAAAAGTGAAAAGATTGTGTTAGATTTATTACAATTTATGAAAGTGCATCCTCTTTGCCCCCTCCCCCTTCCAATATCCAGCAGCATTTCATTTACCTATATCTTCAGTATTTTGATATAGTAAATAACTCACTTGTCACTGCTGTCAATTTTCAACATGCAGGGATTTATGGTAGATCATGGACTTTTCATTATTTCCTGTCATTAGCTGTAGCCTTAGCATAATAGTGTAGAAGATGTAAACATCTATTGCCCTGTCAGTATGGTCTTCTGCTATGCCATAAATCAAAATTGTTTATCAACATGCTGTTTGTCAAATTTTCCTGTGGTTTCTGCAATTAAGCTCCAAGATATTTTGAAGAATATTTCTGTCATTTGATATCTCTGTGGTTTTGCCTGTAGCTGGACCATTTATATTCATTTCCATCAGTGCCTAGCAATCCATGTTCACAGGTGGGGCCGAGGTCATCATGGGGCACAGTTACTGGTGAAAATCGAAACTTGAACATTTGTTCATGATGTGAACTTCTCAATACCTCCCTTACCTTAAATCCTCAAATTGCCCCCCCCCCTCGAATTAGCCCCCACCCTAGAGCAAAAAATTGTTAATAAGCCCCCCTCGTTTAAGCCCCCCTCTCGAATAAGACCCCCTCCAAAATAATCAAATATGAATAAGCCCCCAGGGGGCTAATTCGCGGATTTACAGTATTCATAAAACATTATGATAGCTGCATTTATCCATGTTTAACTATGTGCATGAAAAGGAATCTTACCCTATTCTCTCCCATCTTGACACCGTTAGTTTAAAGGAGGATTCACCTTTTTCAAGATAGCATTTGCAGTGCATTTTTTCCTATGACATAACAATATTTGATAAAAGTATCATTAGCAATAAGTGTCGAAAATTTGGGTAAATTTCTCTTTATGCGGTCATTTACAAGCGTTTATGTTTATTTTGTTTGTTGTCCCTTTAAGAAAGTACTTGAAGGTAATTTCTATTGCATTATTTTGTTAACTCCGACAACTGCATATGTGTTAATCCCCATTTTTGTTCATTAAGGCATTACAATAAGCATTTAAATTCAAAAGTTTGGGCCATATATCAGTCGTTTTCTCGATCGTAAATTCTCAATTCTCTTAATAGCAAACAGGAACAGGAATTTGAAACTGATAATCAGAAAATCATAATTCTACCAAATTCGAAAATTGGGAATTCGGCACATGACCTGTAAATAGTGGATAAAGACTGTCATCACGATTAGGTGAAGGAATACCATCGAAATATAGGAATCCTTAATGAAGCCAAATTAATAAAATTTTGTTAGGTCGGGTGAGAATATCTGGAGAATTTGACATTAAGTAATTGCTGAAACCATAGGCCTACCTCCTTGAAATGAACTCTCGTATTAATAAACAGAGGTGTGTGGTATCGAAGTAGAACACAATGTCTCATGTTGATGTTGGATTTCGTTGACTAAGTCTTCCTTGTATGAGAATACTGAAAAACTAAGATCTTAGCGATCAAACTAAGATCTTAGCGAAATGCAGTTTAATGACGGAAAAATCCTTTAGTTAGACAAAACAAAATTGATTAGGTACACAAACATTGCACAGGGCATTTTTTCCCTATACTGTAGAAACTTTAGGCAAAATATAGTTTTTGTAATTAAGCAACTATTAACCAAATTTAAGGGCTGAACCCCATATAATGTTAAACAACTTTGAGAGCTGGAGTAAACCTTAGTTGCATTTTTTTAAAAAGTGTATTAGGATTGGTTCCTCGAAACTTTGGAATTGTTTTGTCTTATTGCGCAACCTATCGCAGTATTGTCCACAGCTTGCTTTTGGTTAGGGTATTGTAGCCACAGAAAGTCGGGTTTTCGAGTCTTCTGTTTCGCAATATAGGCCAACTTGTTGTGCATAAATAAGGAAGCATTGTGGGTTTGTGAGCTCGTAATTACTACGCCAGATACTTCCATTGTGAGTTTTGATGTAATTTTTTGTTTCTTGACAGGTCGATGGAGTTCTGTGGTCTCTGCGTTCGTGTCTTCGATCGAACCAGCGTGAATTCCATGAAATTCGATGATTTTATCCAGTGTTGCGTTATGCTGAAGTCTCTGACTGACGCCTTCAAAAGATATGACATGCAGCAACGTGGAGTCATTCACATCAACTACGAACAAGTAGGCTCTCTTTCTCTCCAAATAATTGTTTTTCTTATACTTCATTGGTAGATTTAAATGAAGAATAATATGTCACGCTCTTGTACCCAAATAATGACACTAATCACCTTTGCAGCACCTTGGAAATGGCATATTATTTGCCTATTAGACTAATTTGTAGTATAGTCCATACGCTGAGGCCGATTCCGTAGGAATTTTTTGCCCCCTAAATCACCTTGCACTATCATCAACTACCCCA